>JAGDFM010000567.1:0-20336 GCA_019155715.1 Phytophthora pseudosyringae
GCGAGCGCCGTTCGGACCGATTAGTGCCGTGCTGCCTGAAGGGTGGTGCCTTAAAAATGACCCAAGTGCTTGTCACACAGACGTCGTCATCACGGTAGCGGCAGCTTGTCGTCGCTATTCGCATCTGTACATGACGTTGGTCGAGTGGTGCCGCTGTCACGTGGATCTGCTTGCATCCTGCCGCATCAAGGAGCTTGTGAGCGTGTTATTCCGAAGCACACGACCGGATTATGCTGCTCGCCTATTTAACCGCCAGTTGTTTGGCCAAATGCCGCTGGCGAGCCACTTGTTATAAGGTTGGCCATGTGAACAGCAAGAACGAACATTCGTCACGTTGGGCAGCACCCTCGAGCGGCTCCATACAACTCAGTTTGTGTGGCAGTGCGAATGAATCGAAGTGCTGGAGATGCCTCATTTGCTACATGAAGCACTACAGACTACTCTTGGTCAGTGGAGCGTATTAGCTAGCAACAGTGAACAGGAACACACTTTGAAGACTGGGTTTCTCTCGTTTTCTATTGTCGCTACATTTCGGATTTAGACATATCCAATGAGCGCCTGTGATTCGTGGAAAAGACGCCGCTTCAACTTGCGCCTATTCCTGGGTTGAGTGAGACGCACTTTCCGCGGCATTGATACATTTGGACTCCTGAGCATGGGCAACTTCCTAGTGGCGTCGGTCTGCCGCGCGCACAGCCGCTCCGAGACCGTGTACGCGATCGTGCGGGCGCAGGTGGGGACGCTGCGGGGCCGCCAGCGACGCGGCTCGCCCCTGCAGCGGCGGTGCGCGGCGCAACAGGCGGCGTTGCTGCGCGCGCTCTCGTCCAAGATGGCGCTGACCGCCGCGGTCATGAGCTGCTGGGCCGCGGCTGCCACGGCTCGCGCCAGGGCCGCGCTCATTGCGTCGCTCGTGTTCATCGCCAAGAAGTTCGTCGCCAGCGCGAGCCCGCAGCTGGCGCTCGCTGCGCAGGACTTCGACGACGTGTTCGACGAGTTCAACGCGGTCTTCGAGACGGCACCGAGACCGACGAAGACGCTCCGAGAGCTGCAGCAGAGCGCCAAGCTGGAGGCTGAGAGTCTGAAGGTAGAGGCGGAGTCAAACCAGGCAGACGCAGAGCAGAGCGAGACGCCGGAGGAGGGCGAGAACAATCCAGGAGAAGACGACGACGACGGCGCCACGGACGGCACGAACCAGCTGATCGACTTGGACGACGAGTACGAGCTGCTGCCCAAGCTGGAGGAAGACCGCGCGTTCTACGCCGAGGTGGACAGCAACCAGGTGGAGAGCGACGCCAGCCATTCCGAGGGCGAACGACTGCTGCAGCTTGCGTCGAGCATTTCGGACACGTCGATGCACGTCGAGGAGTTCATTCTCAGCGGCAAACACGACAACTTTGAGGTCATTACGAAGGACGTGGATGAGCACGCTGCGAAGGCAAGCGAGAGCGACAAGAGGAGCATCGTGCGCGTGCTGCTGGCGTACTGCGCGTACAGCGAAGACTCGCACTACTCGAGCGAGATGGTGCTGACAGCCGAGGAGTGTCTGCAGGTGTGGCAGGGCGACGAAGATCGCGCCTTCAAGTCGCTTGCCGTGCTGTGCAACGACGTCCCGCGTCTGTGCGCCGCTCTCGAGTGAACCTCTCTGTTCGCACTGACATCCCGCAACTAACGTTTAATTTTTATGGAGTACCATTTTGTCACTGGAGCTGGAAGCCGTCAACACTTTCGAGCATGTGCAGCACTCTCCGCCCAAATGCCTGTGTAAATAAAATAGGAGCTGAGTCCGACAAACTCATTTCCGTGGTGCAGTAGCGACCCGCTTCTTCGCAGCTCGTTTGACGGCCTTGAGTCGCTGCAACTGAGACCCCATTGGGTCGCCAAAGTTCTGGAACGAGTCCGCTCGCGCCGCTGGAGCAGGCATCCTCGAGCTGGAAGAGCGTGCCTTCAATGTATCTACTGGTCGACGACTCGAACGCGCACGCCGCTTCTGCGGGATGCCCTTGAACACGACCGCTCTCGACGCCAGCACGTCGTCCGGATGCACGTCCAGCAGCGGGATGCTGAGCCCCAAGCGCTTCGCCTCCTGCTCTCTGCTCTGACGCTGCTTCTTCTTGCCCCTGAACTGCGCTCGTAGCGCCGAGTTGCTGGCGTAGTCGTCCTTGAACTCAGCGTCCTGCAGCTCCACGAGCGCCTCGAGCCCGCGCGACCGCTTCTTCGCCGTGCTCTTGTCCTCGTTCTCGTGCTCCAGCCTCAAGAACGGATCGTCCCGCAGCTTGGCGGCCAGCTCGGGGTCGCTCAGGCGCTCCGTCTGCCTCTCCTCGGTGCTCTCGGCCTCCGCCTGCGCCTTCTGCTTGACGCCGCTCACCAGCTCGTAGCCTCTGGCCTTGGGGTCCGTCCTGATCACCAGCTCGCCGCTGCAGCTGGCGCAGCTCATGCGGAATTCCCACAGAGCGGTCGAGAAGTAGCGGCCCGCCCTCTTCTTGCGCGCGTTGAAGCGCACGCCCCGCCCGATGTGCGCGTCGCAGTGCGTGCACCAGACGCTGAAGGGCATCTCGAAGCGCACCATCAGCACGCCGTCGCTCGCCAGCTGCTTGGCGCGTTTGCCCAGCGGGTGCGACCCGCGGAACGCGTTGAGCGAGCCATGCTCGGGCCGCCACTCCGCCGGGTAGTAATAGCCGTCCGCCTGCGCCGCCGCCAGCGACGACATCCTGGAAGTGAGTGGGTCTATGTATGGCCACGCACCCATTTAATCTGGACCACGGTGTACGCCACACCACGCGCTCCCAGTAGAAAATAAATCGCGCATAACTCGAGCCGCGGCCCCCATGACGCGCCGAGGCCCCAAGACCACGACGCACGTGCATCGCGACGCCAAGGCGACCGGCGCCAAGGCGGACCTGCTGCTGCACCGCCACCGCCTGCTGCGGCGCTCGTCGGGCTTCATGCTGGCGCGCAAGTACCGGTACATGGCGCCGTCCCTCCCAATAGCGATCATCGAGTCGCTCGCACCTACCTACTGACCAGTCTCTCTCTCTCTCTCTGGGTTACAATGACAGCAACCCGTGGCCGACCGAGAGCGACTTCGCGCGAGAGCTCAGCAGCCGCTTCATGCCCAGAGCAGAACGCGCGGGCAGCGGGGGGTCAGTCGGCGCTGCAGATGCGCCGGCGGCCTCCACGGGTTCCAGCAGCAGCTGCAGCAACGACGACAGCGTGGTGGGACTCAACGGCCCCAAGGGCTACACGCGCGAGGAGCTCATCAATTTCTGGAGGGAACTGTCGCTCGTGGCCAAGCGGCGGCTGCTGCGGATCCGCCGCGAGACCTACTTGACGGCGCTGGACCAGTTCCTCGTGGGCCAGAACCTCTGCTGCGAGTGCCACGACAACGTCATCGCAGAGTGGGAGGACCACGAGCGGAAGCGCTCGGGCAGCCGCTCTCTGCAGGACGTTTTCAGTGTCTTCCCACCGTTTTTGGACGACGACGAAGAGGATGACGACGACGACGAAGAGGAGGACGACGAAGGGGAGGAGGAGGAGGAGGAGGAGGAGGACGACGACGAGGGGGCAGACGATCTGGAAGACGAGTCGGACGAAGAGATGCTGGCTGCGGAGGATATGGTGCTAGAGGAGGAGGAACTGGTGTTTAAATATGAGCTGGAGCGCGAAGGCCAACGGAGTGCCGGCGGCAAGGGGGGCATGCTATCGGACGAGTACCTGGCAGCGCTGGAAGTCGGCAAGCGACAGGAAGACGAGCTGCTGCGACTTATCCAGAAAGAGGAACGCTATATCATTATTCGGGAGGACCACACGGACTTCATCATGGATCTGATCCGCTGTGGCGAGCAGTTCAGCTACGTGTCGCCGTTCCGATCCGGCTTCGATGACGACGAGAGCGACGAGAGCGAAGACGACGACGACGATGTCGATGACACATGCCCTGGCGCGAACACTTCACATCTGGCACAGGAATATCTGCTGGAAGTGCTCGCCATCAAATTCAGAGAGCAGGTTGGTCTCCGTCTTGCGGAGCTGTCGCCTCGTCATCGACGAAGCAACTAATCGTGCTGTGCTTGTATTTGCTGGACAACAGCTGGAAGACGCGTACCAAGAGGCATTGCAGCACTCGCTCGCGATTCAGGCTGAGCTGCTCCGAGACGAGCTCGCAGACCTCAAGGCAAGTCAGAAACCGTCCAGCAGCAGCAAGAAGAAGAAAAACAAAAAGGAGAAGAAGCGCCGCAAAAAGGAGGCTGCGGCTCAGCGGGCCACAGAGAAGGTGAGTCCTCGAGACACGAATCCTTCGTCACGGACGTCTGCGTCTCCCAAGCACAAGCCTGCAGCAGCGAGGCCGCCGAAGCAGCAACCTGCCTGGGCATTGACAGACGGGAGCGGCGATTCGGACACGGAGGTGCGCGACCCGGAGGAGGACGAGATCGACCGCGAGGTGGAGCAGTTCCGCCAGCTGCTGGAGAAGATCAACGCCGAGAGCGCGCTGCGTTCCCGGAAGAAGCTGGTGCTGCCTCCAGGCTCGTTCGCCCAGTTGACCTCCATGCCCGTCTACAATTGATTAACCCCCGTAATCAAATGTCAAAGGTGGCGCCAAGTGCTGCTCGACTTCCGGCGTCCCCGCCAAAATTCGCGTCTGTTTTCTGTTCGTCTGACCATCACTCTGCCTGCTTTCTGGTGGATCAACAACGGACCAGTCGGCAATTTGAAGTGAAGCGCGCAAGCGGAAGCGGACGACGATGGCGAGGCTGCGCTCCCAGCAACCAGCAGCAGCGGCGTGCGAGGGGTCGGACGAGGACGCGGACGCCTGTGCGGTCTGCGAGGAGCAGTCGCAGCGCGTGACGGTGAGCTGCTCAGCCTGCGCGCAGCTCTTCCACCTGGGCTGCCTCACGCCCCCGCTGCGTCGCCGGCCGCAGCTGGCAGACGCGTGGCAGTGCTCGGACTGCAAAGGGGGCGGGGAGAAGGAGCGCGTGTCGAGTGGAAAGAGGAACACGCGGGGGGCGGCAGCGAAGGAGCAGCCGGCACCCAAGAGACGCCGAGTGTCGGCGAGAGCAGGGCAGAAGGAGAAAGCAGCGGACGCCAGTGACTTCGAGGGGAAGCCTATCGCCGAGTCCCTCCCCCAGCGCCAGAACGAGAAGGCTGCGCTGAAGAGGAAGGCGAAGGCGCCGCCACCGCCAGAGCCCCGAGCGGATGGTCGAACGGCCCGCCGCGCGGTGTCTCGAGTGGCGGTGGGTGACGTAAGTGACGATGATGATGGAGATAACGACGGAGACAGCGATTTCGTCGGGGAGAGCGTGTCTGGGTCGGAAGAAGACGATGAGGACTCGGCATCAGCGGAAGCATCGCGCAGATATGAAGAAGCTCGGAAGCCGGCACGTAGGCGCGCAACCACAACGAAACCCCCTGCCAGGCAGAAGACTGGGGCAATTCGCCGTGGGAATCAACCGGCAGAGTCTCTAGATGTCTCTCCCCACGTTACTACGAGCAGCTTTGTGTATGCCAGTGACGATGATTCGTTGGACATTGACATTGTTGGCGAGAGCGAGAGTTCGGACGACGAAGATCTGTATGAAGGCCCCCACTACTTCATTGAATATGCAGCCAATGGGAGAGCGAAGGTAGGTCCTGCCTAATGCGTTAGTGACGATGTGTTTCCGGGTCTAATGCACTGCATCCGTGCTACCAATGCAGTGCAAGAGCTGCGAGCAGAAGCTTCTCGCCAAGCTGCTCCGTGTAGGCATCGCCGTCCGCCACTCGATCTTCGGTGACACTATATATTACAAAGTACGTGCGCCTTCGACTTGCGACCTCTTCGACTGAGGCACTCGTCTAATGCAATCTTGGGCTCTTGATTGAATAGCACCTGGAGTGTACTGCGATCGGGCTGAAGGCTGGAATCGCCGCCAAACAAGCCGAAGAGGAGCCAGACGCCGAAGATGCGGGCAAAAAGCCTGCGAAGACGAAGAAAGGGGCCGACGATCCAATTGAAGGGCTGTCAAAACTCCAACCTGTAGATCAGAAGCGTGTTCGTGAATACTTGGAGAAGAACGATGTGAACGGAGTTATCGATGAGCGTCTCCCGCTCGCAGACAATCACTTCAACAAGAAGAGTCGCATGCCAGAGAAGCAGCCGTCGAAATATTTGACTGCTACTCTTCTTCCGTACCAACGCGAAGCTCTGACTTGGATGGTTGAGCAGGAGCAGAGTGTCTACAAAGGCGGCGTTCTCGCTGACGAAATGGGTATGGGTAAGACAATTCAGGCCATATCCCTCGTGCTCGAAAATGTCCGGGAGAAGGACCCGTCGGCAAACGGAAAGACTGCTAGAGGTCGAGATACGTCGACTGTGCGCGGCGGCACGCTCGTTGTCTGCCCTCTTGTTGCCGTCATGCAGTGGAAGAGTGAGATCGAGCGATTTGTGGAGCCCGGGCTCCTTTCCGTGTACATTCACCACGGCCCCAAGCGTTTGGATTTGGTGAAGAAAATTGCTTCGTACGATATCGTGCTGACAACATACTCCATCATCGAAAGTGAGATCCGGAAGACACTCGGCTGGTCGAAAGTCGCGTGCAGGTATTGTGGGAGGAAGTATTTGCCAGACAAGTTGGTGTCACACAACAAGTACTTTTGTGGTCCAGATGCGAAGAAAACCGCTTTACAGGACAAACAGCAGAAGAAGAGACCCAAAAAGAAAGCTGCTGGTGAAACCAGTGAAGAGGAGGAGGAGGAGGACTTGAAGAAACCAGTTCAAAAGCCCAAGGGTCGAGCAAATCCACGTGCGAAGAAGAACGACGGTGACAAGAAACCCACGCTCCAGAAGACAAAAGGCAAGTCACCTCTTCACCAGATTCAGTGGACACGTATCGTTCTGGATGAAGCTCACTACATCAAGGACCGGAATTGCAATACTGCGCGTGGAGTCTTCGAGCTGAAGTCAACGTACAAGTGGTGCTTATCAGGTAAGCGTGCTGCACGGATTTCTAGTCGGGTTTGTTTGTCATCTCTAATCAGAACTTCACTGTCATTGCTGCGCAGGTACACCTTTGCAGAACCGTATTGGCGAGTTGTTTTCTCTCGTTCGGTTTCTCCAAGTGAAGAAATACGCATATTATCACTGCAACATGTGTGACTGCCAAATGCTGGACTACAAGTACGTGCGATCCACTTGCTGTCGAGGTTTGCATTGTATCTGACTTTGCTGTTGTTTGGTCCATCCAGTTTTCCTGATAGAAAGTGTGTGCAGTGCACCCACAGCGCGATCCAGCACTACTCGTACTTTAACAAGAAGGTCGTTATCCCGATTCAAGCATATGGCTACGTTGCCGAGGGTAAAGTTGCGATGCAAAGATTGCAAAATGACGTTCTCCAGCACGTACGTACTCATTGGGTTGATGTATTGGAAGAGCACGCCATCTGACGTGGTATGTTTGCAGATTTTGCTACGTCGTACGAAGGAAGGACGCTCAGACGACATTTCGCTTCCTCCCAAACTCGTGCGGATTCGGAAGGATCGACTAGACGAGCGTGAAAACGATTTCTACGAGGCAATCTACACACAGAGCCAAGCCCAGTTCAACACCTACGTGTCATCGGGGACGCTGCTGAACAACTACGCCCATATCTTCGATCTCCTCATACGCCTACGTCAGGCAGTGGATCACCCGTACCTCGTCATTTACTCCAAGTCGAACCCGGCACTCCAGCTCCCAAGTTCAGCTGCACCTTTGGTTGAACAGCAGCCCTTTGGAACAAGTGGAAGCAGCAGCCCCGAGGAGGATGATCGATCGTGTACGATCTGTCACGAGTACGTGGAAGATGGCGTCGGCGCAAAATGTGGACACGAATTCTGTCGTGAGTGTGTGAAGGAGTACATCGAGTCGCTTCCGGCCGGCGGAGAGGCAACGTGCCCAACCTGCTCAAAACCGCTGACAGTCGATCTTTCTCGGCCAGTTGGAGAAGTGATAAGCAGCGAGCCCGCAAAGGAGGCGGTCCGTTCGCCAAAGGGTGTGAATTTATCCAGTTTTCATCGGAACAGTATTCTCCACAGGATTTCCGACATTCACGCTTTCCAGTCCAGCACCAAGATAGAAGCGTTAATGCAGGAGCTGGAGCTCATGCGCATTCGTGACCCGTCCGGGAAGGCCATCATCTTCTCGCAGTTTGTCAACATGCTCGATATCATCCAGCATCGACTGCAGCTAGGCGGGGTCAAGTGCGTAAAGCTGTCCGGCAACATGAGCATGAGCGTGCGAGACCGAACCATTAAAACCTTCCGTGATGATCCATCGGTGACAGCATTCCTCATCAGTCTCAAGGCTGGTGGTGTTGCACTCAACCTGACGGTTGCGTCACAGTAAGTTTGAACTGCTGTGCTCTTGCTGGCTAAGGTGTATCTGTCTAACTTGTGTTCTTACACATCCGCTGCAGCATTTTCCTGATGGATCCGTGGTGGAACCCTGCGGCTGAAAACCAGGCCATCGATCGCACTCACCGCTTGGGTCAGTTCAAGCCGATCCAGGCCACTCGCTTCATCATTGCTGGTACCGTTGAGGAGCGCATTCTGAAGCTTCAAGAGAAGAAGCGGCTGATCTTCGAAGGAACGGTCGGTGCGAACGTGAGCGCTATCTGCCGCCTTACCGAGGAAGACCTGCGCTTCCTCTTCGCGTCGTAAGTTGAGGGCGCTTCGATGGGGGCTCTGCGTTCTCCTTGCATGCATTTGCTGTTTACAATGCTAGTTGCTGTATTTGCGAGTGAGTTATCGAACTAAAGCCAACTAATCAAAGTACACAGTGAGCAGGTATCAAAAACCAGCAAGCCAAAAAGTAAACAAGAGTACACAAGCGCTCAACAAAATAATACGAAGGCAAGCAGGGGTTGAGTCGCCGAGCTGGAAGGACAGGACACTCTGCTCTGGCTTGTGCTAGCGTGCATCGCCCAATGCCTCCTCAATGCGTGTAATCCAGCGCATTCGACGGCATCCCTGCCACCCCATACAAAAACGGCGACGCCAGTTGGGGGTCGTTCTGCTGGTACGAGGGGATGTACTGCAGTGGCAATGCCTGCATGCCGAAGTGGAGCCCATTGGCCGTCGGAATAGGAGGCATGGCATGCTGGGGCATCCCCAGAAGCTGCTGAGGATAAACGGCAAGCGAATGCTGTTGCTGCACATGCTGCAGCTGCTGCTGCTGCTGGGATGGCTGCTGCGAATACATTCGATGGGCTACATAGCTGCCATATTCGTCAGCTCCAAACATTCCTGGAGAATGTGAGTGCACTGACGGCTTTTTGTGAACAATTTGCTTGGGGGCTGGGAACGGTTCTGGCTTGCCGCGATTCGGGCCAGAGCTACCGAAGACCAGCGGGCGGTAGGATTCGTGCTTCTCCAGCAAACTCGAGTTCTGAAATCGCGCGACCATCGCCTGTTTGCCCTGCAACCGCGCGTACGAGATGGCGCAGACCTTCTCGCTGTTGAAGTTGGTCCACTTCTGGCCGTCGAACTCCTTGTGGAAGGCCTCGATGTGGGCTGCCTCGATGAAGTTGATGAAGGCGTAGCCCATGTTGCACTTGTTCTTGAAGTCGATGGGCAGGTAGAAGAAATCGTAGTTGCCGCGATGGTTGCGATTGATCTCTGCGAGCAGCATCTGCTGCGTGTACTTGTTGGGGATGTTGCGGATCATCAACGTTGTCCGTTTATCCTCGCCTGACGCGACCTTTTCAATCGACAGGCTGAATTCGCCCGTGCCTTGATCATTACGGCCAGTGGTGGGGCGTCCTGCAGAGCTGCCGCCATGAGCGCCAGCATGGCCACCACTCGACACAACACTTGTTCGGAAGAAGTGGTCGCTGTTGCTGTAGCTGCTTCTCATGGGGGCAAACTTCGTCTGCATACGCTGCCGTCCTCGAAAGTCGTAGTAAGATTGCTGCTGTTGCTCTGCGGCGGAAGGAGAGATCTGGTTGTTCGAAGGCTGCAATTGATGAGCACCCTGGAACGACGAATATCCATTTGCGCGACTCGACAACGAAGCGATGCTGCTGGACGACCGGAGCGTGAGCCTGTTGGAATACACCGATGCCTCGCCAAAGCTGCTGGATGATAGAGAACCGCCAAGATACGCAGACGACGAGTTACTCCTAGCTCGGGGCGTTGGCCTTGCCCAAATCTGTTGCTCCTCCTGAGGCATCAGGACCGGAGATGTGAGCTCTCTAGCCCCAGGATACGTGGCCGAGGTGGCCGATGCCATCGGACTGTTGTTACCAGCACCATCCAAGAAGGACGCGTTGAGCGACGACGCAACAGACGACGTAGGCGACGTCAGAAGTGACGTGCTGCTTGACGAAAAGCTCTTGGGCCGAGTCCTAGTGACTCGCGGGTGCGTGGTCGCCGCCCGGTTCAGGCACTCCTGGAAGAGTTTAAGCTTGGAAACATCCAGCGTCGGAGGCGTTGTGCGCGCCACAGACAGCGGCCCACTCGCGTGGAACGCATGCGGCAGGCCGTTGAGTGCGGCGGGCAGCGCACGCGAGTCGCTATACTCGACGATGTACTTGGCGACTTGTGAGTCAGGCCGCAGCACACTCGCCACTTGGCCGAAGCACGTGCAGACCTGGCGCAGCTCGGCAGCCATTACAGGCGACCCACCGAGCGCGAACCGCATGAGCAGCGTGGCTGAGTTGACGTCGTCCGGCAGCTCGTAGGGCAGACAGAAGCTGATGATGTCTGCGTCGGCGCGCCAGCGGTCAACGGCAGCGACGGCACTCGTGAGATCGAAGAAGGTGCAGAAGAGCAGTCCGCCCGCAGTTAGCTCGCGACGCGTGCTAGCCACACTCCCAAAGTTCTGCAAATGACACAGTAACAACAACCAGTCAGCTAATGGCCAACAACGCCGCAATCCTAGCCGATGGCCCGACGTACGTTGAGTCGGTCTACGACGCGGCGTACGTCCAGCGCGTCCCATGCGCCGGCGCCGCAGCGCACGACCACGTGGCGTGAGGCGAAGTCCGTCCTCATGGCGTCCCAGAGCTCTCTGAGCTCGCTGAGCTCCCCCTGCGCGCGCCAGCGCTCGGCGTCGCCCAGCGCCGCGTAATCCGAGAAGCTGCGCGGTCGTCTCTCCACGGCTACAGCTGCAATTGCTGCTGTGCTCGGCGTCGTTGGAACAGCGGAGCCGACGCTGCTCTCTTCGTCCGTGGCGAACGTGAGCGCGCGCAGCGACTGGGCCAGCGCGTCGTCGAAGCCCCAGAGCGCGTCGCTGCCGCTGCCGGTCGCGGTCTGCGACGAGCGCCGCAGCTCCTCGGCCGCGGGCGAGTTGGGCGGCGAGGCCGTGGACGGCGGCGACTCGCAGCCCGCGCCCTGGCGGTAGAAGCGGAAGCGGCCCGTGGTCAGGTGCAGGCTGCTGCGGTGGCGCGCGCGCGAGCACGGGACGCACAGGTCGAGGCGGCAGGCCTCGCAGCGCAGCGCGGCGGCCGCGGCCCCGCACACGTCGCAGGCGCCGGGAGAGTGATGGTCCTCGCTGTCCGCGTCGCTCTGGACCATGGCGGCGCGTGGGCGGGTGGTGGCTGGGGCTGGTGCTGGAGGGCGCGGCGGGCCTTCGTCTGCCTTGCTGCTGCTGCTGCTGGCGGCTGCTTGGGGCGGAGATCTTTACGCCGGAAAGAGAAGCAGGCACTGCCTCCTCGCTCGCTGCTTCCGCGCCTCGGCCTCGGTGGTTACAGTGCGAGTGACTGGTGCGAGCCCCGGTACTTGGCGTGAGTATGGCTCGCCTTCAACACAAGAAGGATCGCCAGCAGCGTCCCACCGCGACCTCCAAGCGGCAACCGTCCGCGGCACATTGGACGGCCGGCGCGGTTGCCGGTTGAGGGGGAGCTAACACCAACAAAGCATGGCTCGCAGTCGCCCAAGTCAGCTACAAGTCAGCGACGCGCTGGCCGTCAGTCCAGGCATCCATCCAAACGCCACGGCGGCAACTCCTCTGGCCCACGCGCTGTCAACACGACGGAAGCGGTCCCCCAGCGCACAGCGAGACTCGACTTGCTGGTCGCTCGCTGCCTGCACGAGCCGTACCGCTGGCTTGTCGTTGAACACGGCAAACGCATTTTCCGTTTCAGGGCGCACGCACATTTGCGGAGCCCATTCAGTGCATCAAAGTCGCCTCCGAAAGGAGCTGTACGAGCGCCTTGGATACACGACTCCCCGTTGCTTGTTGCCACTGGGGGCAATGCCCAGCACCATCGCCAATGTCGGTGAGAGCGAACACGCAAGCAGGAATGGCAGGCGGTGACAAGGCGGCATAGAAGGCCTCGGCTCGGGCAACAACAGCTGGCGCTGCCAACTCGCAACGGCATCTTGAAACTAGTATGGCCGCACAATCGCAGCAGCCACGGTACTATCGACAGCGGCCGCTCAGCTCCGCCACGCACGCACTCCTCAATTCGCGTGCTCGTCATCACGCAGCGATCCACCGCCATGGCCGACAACTTCGCGCACCTGCTGCCCCCGTCCTGGACCAAGCACGTGCAGCTCTGGCTCGAGGACGACATCCCGAGCTTCGACGTCGGCGGCTTCGTGGTCGGCGGTGCGTCCCCCGCTCGCTTTGCCCCCGCCGCTGACTCGTAAGTCTTCATTCGCGGCCTCTAACTTGCTGTTGCTGCTGCCACGCAGAGGCCGAGGAGACGGCGCTGCTGCTGGGCAAGTCGGAGGGCGTGCTGGCCGGCGTCCCGTTCTTCACCGAGGTCTTCCGCTCGCTCGGCTGCCAGGTCGAGTGGCTGCTGCACGAGGGCGACGAGGTCAGGCCCAGCAGCGTCCCGGGCGGCAAGCTGCCGGTGGCCAAGGTCACGGGCAAGTGCCGCCAGCTGCTGCTGGGCGAGCGCACGGCGCTCAACATCCTGACGCGCGCCAGCGGCGTGGCCACGCAGGCGCGGCGCTCCGTGGAGCAGGCGCGCGCGCTGGGCTGGAAGGGCCACGTGGCCGGCACCCGCAAGACGACGCCCGGCTTCCGCCTCGTGGAGAAGTACGCGCTGCTAGTGGCCGGCGCCTCCACGCACCGCCACGACCTGTCCCAGATGGTCATGCTCAAGGACAACCACGTGTGGGCGGCCGGCAGCATCACCAAGGCCGTCCACAAGGCCAAGGTGGCCGCCGGCTTCTCCATGAAGATCGAGGTCGAGTGCCGCCGCATCGAGGAGGCGCAGGAGGCCGCCAACGCCGGCGCCGACATCGTCATGCTGGACAACTTCGAGCCGGAGCAGCTCAAGGCCACGGCCGCCGAGCTCAAGAAGCAGTTCCCGCACCTGCTGATCGAGGCCAGCGGCGGCATCACGCCCGCGACGCTGGGCCAGTACGTGTCGCCCGATGTGGACATCGTCAGCCAGGGCAAGCTCACGCAGGGCTACCCGTGCCTGGACTTCTCGCTCAAGATCCAGAAGTCGGACGGCGTCTTGGAGCAGTAAGAGGGCGACCGCAATGGTCGTGGAGGTGGAGGCAAAAGCTGCTACAGCTGCACGTCTTCAACGGTAGCGTTACAACAGTAAGAAAGCAGGAGCATTCAATTCAATGAGAGAACTGCTCCAGTCGCCCGGGCAAGTGCTGTAAGTTGCTGTACTTGCAGGACCCAGTATTACGCATGTGCCGATACACCTAATCCATTTTTATGTAAACTGGTTGACTCAACACAAACTGAAGTTTGCAATGACGTCGTCCGCGCTCGCGCGCCACCTCATTTCCCGCCAGCCACACGCCCCCCAGCCGCCCGCCCGCAGACATGACGGCGCAGGAGCTTGCGACCGCGGAGCGCGACGACGAGGCCGCGCGCGCGACCCCGCCGCAGCCCAAGGAGGACGCCCCGTTCGTGTACGAGGCGCCGGGCTTCTTCGCCGCCGACTCGCGCGTGCCGCAGTGGGCGCAGGGGCTCGCGACCGACCTCTTCAGCTTCGTAACCATCCACTACAACGTCTGGGGCGTGCCCTTCCTCGCGCTCTTCTACTACCTGTACCAGCTCGGCTACGGCTACGTGCCCGTGGCGCTCGTGGCGCTCTACCTGCCGTCCTTCCTGAGCGGCTCCCAGAAGACGGCCAAGGGCAACACGTGGCCGTCCTTCCGCGCCGGCCGCATCTGGGGCCTCAGCGCCAAGTTCCTCGGCGTCAAGGTCGTCCGCGAGCAGGCGCTGGACAGCCGCAAGAAGTACGTCTTCGGCTTCCACCCGCACGGCATCATCGTGCTGTCGCGTGTCTCCACCTACGGCGGCAACTGGGAGAAGGTCTTCCCGGACATCCCGACGCGAGGTAAAACGACAGCAGGCAGCAGCGCAAGGATTTTTTGCTTGCAACTCTAACTCTTTTCCGTTTGCGTGACACGACTGACTGCAAACAGCGCTGGGAGCCTCCACCATGTTCTACGTCCCGCTGGGCCGGGAGCTGTGTCTCTGGCTCGGCGGCGTCGACGCCTCGCGCTCCACGGCGGACAAGGTCCTGAACGACGGCACCAGCATCGTCGTGTACCCCGGCGGCGTGCCCGAGATCTTCAAGACGGACCCGAACTCCAAGGTGAACGAGCTCGTGCTGAAGAAGAGGCTGGGCTTCGTCAAGCTGGCCATGCGTCACGGCGCGGAGCTGGTGCCGAGCTTCGTGTTCGGCGAAAAGTGGCTCTACAAGTACGTGGGTCACGCGTCTGTTTGCTTGTGCTGTGACTCGTGATTCGTTTCAAGTTTCGTGCTGACTGACCTCCGTCGTTCCTTGTGCTTCTCGCAGCATGTGGAACCCACCTCAGGGCGTCATCGACTTCTTCCGTAAGACGCTCAAGATCCCGATGATCATCTTCTGGGGCAAGTTCATGTGGATGCCCAAGCAGCCGCCCAAGGGCAAGCGCTTCGGCGTGGTCTACGGCAAGCCCATCCCCACCAAGCTGACGGCCAACCCCACCGAGGAGGAGATCCGAGCCGTGCACACGCTGTACGTTGCGGAGATCGAGCGTCTCTTCTCACAGTACAAGAAGGAGTTCGGCTACGACGACGACGAGACGTTGCTGATCAACTAGGCTTTGTTTGGCAGAGCTTGACAGGTAGGAAGTGCGAGGCGAGCTTGTGAACATGATCTATTTTTCTACGACGCAACTTGTAGCTGGCGTTTCATCAGACAAAGTCGACAATGCTGGCCTCGTCGAACATCCGCAGCAGGTTCGCGTAGTTGGAGTCGTACTTGGGGCCTTCCCAGTAGATCTTGCGGCACACGCGGCAGACCCAGAACTCGGTCACGACTTCCAGCACGTTTGGATGCACCTCGTCCTCCGTTTGGCTGCGCACGTAGTCGAGGTCGACTACATCGAACCCTTTGGCGTTACAGCGCGAGCAGCGAGACATCATCTCCTCCTTCACGAGCTTGAGCGCAAAGTGGGTCTTGATCTCCTGGAACTGCTGGAACGGGTCGTCGCTAGATACCACGAAGCACGCGCCGGCATCTCGTCGATTGGCCAACTTCTTGTCACGAGTCAGCAAGATTCGTTGCTCGCACACGGAGAGTGCCAGCAGAGCCGCCTTGTGGTCCTGGCTGGCGGTTTTCTTGGGGACGGAGTACGGGTCCCAGATAATCACGTCCATCCCAATCGTTCGTAGCCACTTTCCGACTCGCGCCACCATCGAGTCTGCGAGGAACTTGTACTCGCGAACCGGCTCCTGCTTTTCGTGACGAACAGTTGAAGTGGCCCTCGCTGGGGTGGTGGTGACCTCTTCATCAGTGGAAAGGGCCGAAACCCCTCGCTGGATGTCGCCCGTTGCCTCGATTTCAATCAGTGCAAAGTACGCCTTGGAATTCAGCCACAGCAGCGCCCCATGGGACCCTCCCCCGCACACGAGGGACTCAACGTACCGCAACGTACTGCTGGCATAAATCCGAATGCGCCGAGCCGGTTGCTCTGCGTTGACACGTGCTGGGTGGTGACCAAAAGGGGGGATCGTCCCTGGTTCGAAGCCAAAGTACTCGCAGCATTCTGCGGGTGTCGCGAGTTTGATTCGTCTTCGACTGACCCCACAGAGCGTCGCAAGTTGGGCGGTGTCCAGCTTGCAGTTCGCTTCGATGCAGGCAACGCACGGCTCCTCTTGTGAATTGGCGGCGCACAACAAGTCTAACAGTTAGTACAGCGCGAAGCGCTTCGAGAACTCAATGCACTCACCATCAGCAAAAAAGCAGATAGCGTTGACAGCTACAAAGGCAACAGGTTGTTCAGAGTCTTGGGACTGCTCTAGTAGACCCTTGACGGTACGAGGATCGAGGAACGTCAGCGCCGTGTCCAAAGTCTCTTCAATAGTCTCGCTTCCAATCTGCAAGCGCTCGAGCTCTTTTTCTTGGTGATTTCTCTTACACTCTTCCCAGAAATCCTCGACGTCTTGAGGGGTTAGCAGACTTGCGACCACGTCACCAGAACTTATCTTCACTCTATGATCCATCCAGTCTTGGCAGTGTTTCTCCCGTCGCGCAATAGCCTCTGCTGCCTCCTCATTTGTCAATGGAGACGGGTAAATAAGCTCATGGATCTCAGCCGCTGTAGTTTGCCAGGATGGTAACTCGGCATCTTCATTCCTACGGCTGTAAAAGAATTTACGTGTGAGCCAGTAGTAAGCATACGGATAGGCAAATTAATATGTCCGATACTCACAGTTTGTTTGTGGTCTGGACAAGACAGTAAGCGTCTAAGGCAGCGTAGGTGAGCTGGGGCGCTGTCAGCGGGCGACCATCCCAGTTCGACATTTGCATTCGCTGCATGACAACACAAACAAGAGAATAATTGCTGGCCGTTAATGGGATGCCATAGATACCACACTAGCAAAATTGAGCTCACCTTATCAAGAGGACTACCCAAGATGGTGCTTGTGGCATTCGACAAGCTATTGCCTACTGACACTCCTAGCAACTTGGATACAACATCACTCAACTGCATCAAACGGCACGCGGTTAGTGATTGTTGCATCAGTCGCTTTGGTTCCCAATATGCGGTAAAACTTACTTCTAGAAAGGGTGAAATGTTAACCAAGGCGGATCGCTCAGGGAAGGTCTGATGCAGCACTGGGCAGGTCATTAAACGTTGTGTCAGTAGTTCACACGAATTCGCAGGGAAGTGTTACGAGCAGCACTGTTTGTACCTTTAAGATCCGTGTCGAAGCCAAATCCAACTTTGAGGAGGGATGGACTGGCAAACAAACGTCCAAGGAAGGTTTCGAATAAAAAGTCATTGCTCTAGTGCACAACCAAACAACCAAACAGCACGTTGTTAGCCATAAACATGATTCAGTAGGAAACGGCTTGGTAGGTCCACCGCGTACCTGGAGGGCGAGCAGGTCGATAATAAACGCTCGCGATGACGACGAGACTTGAAGAATACTCGCCACCGCAGTTGTTGTTATCGAACCAGTGGCGGCTGCAATTTTGCTCGATGTTGGTTTCCACTCCACGTCCAAACCAATAATCTGATCCACATTGAATGCGCTGCGGTTTGGCGCGTTTATAGGCGCTGTACTGTTTTCCACACTGGAAAGGGATCGACCAAACAAGTGATCCATCGCACTTCGAAGAGATTCTTCAGTATCGCAAAACACGACGGATTCGTCCCCCAACTCGAGCGATAGGCAGCCGTTCAAAGCAGCCGCGTTAGCGGAGTGCGCGAGCCCATTCGTCCTCAGCGAGCCTCGTTGCGCAACCATTTCCGTAACTTGAGCCTCGAAATCCGGAATCTCAAGTATGTGAGCGAGTCGAGCACCCCATTGGATTTCCCCCGCAGCCATCATATGATCAAATAGCAGCTTCTGGAGAGAGGTATCGTTGCCAGCAAAAGATAGCGCCATTTGCCACCGTTGTCGCTCGATAAGCTTCATCAGTCCGTCGTGGCAATACACGAGATCTGTGTTGTGGTATCAGCCTGTCAGTACAACGAGCTTTATCCCTTTCAGCTAACGCGCCAGACCCTCACCGATGTCGGGATACTCTTCTTGGAGGCCGAAATTGTAGACAATGCGGTGCGCCTACAGAATAACGTCGCAAGTGAGATTAAGAGCGTGGACCTAGACAACTCAAAGGGTATCAACAATCTTACACGCTTCACATCGTGGGTTGCAATAGCTTCATTCACCAGCACCATCGCCAGCTCTGCACATTGCAGCATGATGACCTGTGAGAATGACCAGAAGCACAGCAACAGCAGCGTTCGTTACCTTTGTCGTCGGATCCACTGAAAGTTCGAGCGAAGAGCTCCGCTGCCGACCAATCCTTCGCCTTGGTCATCGTCTTGATTGTTGATTTGAAGGACCATTCCATGGCAGTGAAGATGGTAAAGAGTTTGATCAACGCCGTGTATTTCTTGGAAGCAAGCAGGCTCTGAGCCGCATCTCGAGCAGCTTGAGGGTCGATGTCCGTGACAGCAAATAGATCCAAGATCTCGACTACCAGCTTCTGGTCCTGCAAGGGAGAGAGAGAGAGAGAAAACTGTTATCACCGTGTGCAGTGCCAGACATACTAGATGCACGCACCACAAAGTTCGAGTCTTGCAGTCCGCGCACGCAAAAGTCTCTCAGCAGTTGGTTCTTCTGACCTTGAACGTGACAATTGCTGAGCTGCCGAGCGTTGCCGCCCCCCTCTGCGAGTTTCCTCAGGGCGTTGACCACCATAAACGCCAGCGGCACATTAGGCTGCGCCTTCTTCTTCTTCTTCTTCTTCTTGGCTCTCTTCTGCTTGGCCTTCGTGTCTGCCCCATCCTCCTCTTCCTCTGCTGCATCTGCTGCTGCTGGCTGAGGCGTTTCCTGCGCCAACTGCAGCACGACGAGCACTGCGAACGCCCAGAAATCGCTCGCGTCGCCTGCGCTGAGGCCCCCGAACGTCTGCGCCAGCGTCGACTCCAGCTCCAGGAACTTGTTGACCCCGCGCACAGCTGCGTGGGGCCCGTAGAAGGCGGCGTGGATGCAGCGCGCCCAGTTCGCAGCTGCGCGCGCGTCTGCCGGCGCCTCGTTGCGCTGCGCGAAGAGCTCCGATAGCTGCTGCCCCAGGCTCATCGGGAAAATCGACAAGACTTGGGTTTTGTATACCTATTTAACAGAGGGGTAGAGCAGTAAAATGTCGACTAACAATGGGGCAAAAGCTGCTAAAACCTGCTTGTCTTCAAACGCTGCAGTAGCGTCACAGCAGTAAGGAGCACGAGCGCATTCATTCAACGAGAGAATTGCTCCAGCCGCCTGGCCAAGTGCTGCACGTCATTCGCAGGGCTCCGCTGGCGACTTCTACTGTCTTTCTGCTGCGCGGTTTGCTCCTCGAGCTGCATCAGGCGCACGATCTTCGTGAGCCAAGCACACAGCGGCGCGATCCCGTCCAACAAACCGCCCGTCGCTTTCGTGTTGGCGTTCGCTGCGCGCCACTCGAGCTCAACAACCACTTGCGTCACGAGTGCCACTTGGAACGGTCTGGCAGCAGTGAACGAACACACAAGACAGCGAATGAGTGACCCAAGCCTCGACCTGTTCCGTGGTTGATAGCCTCCTCCTTACCTCTTGGCCCTGGGAGGGGTGAACCGCCGGAACACGTACTCGACTGACTCCAGTACATCGGTCGTCGCTGCTCTGGTGTCGTGAGTCTGCGATTCGACGTCGATGCTTCTCAGAAGCCAAAACCAAACGAGACGAAGCCGCAAGATGGGGAGAGTACCGAAGTCGGCGCGACTTCGTCTTAGCCATTGCGCCCCACTTCGAATATCTGGCACCTTTAGCTCCGATGACATCGTCGTGAGCAGTGCAGCGATCTCATCAGCAGACTCGGAGCTTGAAAAGGAGTAAAACCAGCCGAAGAAGTGTGCAGCTCTGCGAGCGACGGACTGATCCTCGTTCCTCTTGCTACCACCCACATCACTGCCTGTATCCCCACCAAAAGCAGTCTCCAGTGCTTCATGCAGCAAATGGGGCCGCTCCAGCACTCCGATCCATTCGCTCTGCCACACAAGATCTGAAGCGCTGCGGGTTGTCTGAAGCCGTTCGAGGGTGCTGCCCAACGTGACGAACGTTCGTTCTTGCTGTTCACATGACCGCCCTCGTAACAAGCGGCTCACCAGCGGCACTTGGCTCAACAACTGGCGGTTAAATAGGCGAGCAGCATTATCCGGTCGTGTGCTTCGGGATAACACGCTCACAAGCTCCATGCTGCGGCAGGATGCAAGCAGATCCACATGACAGCGGCACCACTCGACCAACGTCATGTACAGGTGCGAATAGCGACGACAAGCTGCCGCTACCGTGATGACGACGTCTGTGTGACAAGCACTTGGGTCATTTTTAAGGCACCACCCCTCAGGCAGCACGGCACTAATCGGTCCGAACGGCGCTCGT
>JAGDFM010000568.1:0-21013 GCA_019155715.1 Phytophthora pseudosyringae
TGAGGGCTGAGATTTTTAAGTAGTGATGATTGATCCGTAGTGAAATGGCAAAGTGACGTGATGCAAAACCCGTCGTGGGGTGTGGTATACAAATTGGTGGGGGTACAAAAGGTTTTGTATACTCAACCAATCCATCAGATTTGAGGGGAAATATTCAATTCGGAAAAGGGTATGCTATTTGGCCATATCCGTTAGTACACATCCATTTTTTTAAACTTTGTGAACCAACTCAAATGTTCTCCTCGTCAGGGTCGTGAGTTTCGTCGCATCTGCGTGCAGTAGACGCGTAAAAATACTAAAACCATAAGCTTCAACGTAAATACAAAAGTTATTAACTTGTGTTCAACGAAGAAATTTCACGACTGAGCTATCTCCAGCACGGCTGACGGCTATCGCCGCCGGCAGCTCTTTCTCTCTCTCCCCATCAACATTCGGCATTAGCATGACACGCCTAACTTCCTGTAGCAACGACACGGTCTCAGGATACCCATCCTTGTCTATTGGTGGTCGTCACCCCTGCAACTTGGGTCAGTATCTTACCACATTAGAATGCTTGCACTCTTCATCTTTGCTCGGCCTACGTTGCCCTTCCACCTTCGACCCAAAAATATGAAACTCGCCAGGACACCAACCGAAACACCGATGAACCAGTGGGCCGAGAAAATATACGAATGGCAAGGGTGGAGCACGTTTAATAAACGACAGACGAATAGCTGGTACCATTGATCCTGATCGACGGCACCGTCCGAGCACTGACGTACACAGTACCCCATTCTTCAGCACGAAGTGAGAAGACATATTCAGAACCAGCAGTTGCAGCGCATGGGGAAGGGGTATCGATAGAGCTCTGCTCTCAAGAAACGTACTCACCTTCGGTGCTTGACTCTCTGTGCGTCACAGCACCGTTTTATCGGTGCAGTCGACCCAGTGTCGAAGGTGAACCTCAGTATCTCCGTTCGCCCCAGATGTTTTGATGCCTTCACGAATATGTCGTTGAAGACCCCGCGAATGTTTGTAAAGAGCGAACCCTGCTCAAAGTCTAGCACCGAGTCGCCAAAATCGGCGATCAAGACACTTTGTCTGTCCTGGTCAATTCGGCGGTCAACGTGGCCACTACTTCGTCCTTCGACGGATACCAGGCATTGGTTAACGTCCCAGTGACCGTACTTACATCATCAGGCTTGCTCGATCCCTTCGTTTCGTCGGCGATGACAAACTCGGGTACGGTTGACGCCATTGTGATTATCGCCCTTTCACGGATCAGCATTTCTTTCATAGACGTATGACATAGAAACCTTTACGCCAGGGTCACCATCAAACTGCATGAACGAGCCCCGTTTGGTTCCACCCCGTTAATCACACCAAAGCTTGAGTACCAGTCAAACGACGTACCATAGGTACAATCCTCGCCGAATACGATTCCTTTACAGTGACTTTCAACGAAATGGTCTCTTCCGGCTTCTTGAGCGTCGTGATCTGGTCTATCAACTCCTTCACGGCACGGAACGCTAGCAACGTATCCGTATCTAGGATATGTTGTCCACGTGCATGATGTTAACCACGTCGAACGGATCCATTTTCTCTAGCGAACTGAGCATCACCGGTAAGTCAATCTCCCCGTGGATCTGTAGTCCATGTCCCAATACGCTGTCGAACTCCTCAACACAATCATAAGGTATTGGAGGCCCGTCAATCCGCCTTAAACGCCCTTCTTGTCCACTGATTTATTGTCGTACGCCCTGACGACGTCACATACTCCGGATACCGTTCCCGTGCTTGACGCACAATCACCCTCAGGAATCCTTGGAGGGCAGGGGCCAAACAAATCGCTCGAGACAGCCCCCTTGCGCGAAAGCAGACGCCATCGATACTGGAGAACCTCTGGGCTGGTTCCCCGAGCCGACCTCGCCGCGTAGCCTCGGGGGAACTCGTCGACAGTCGCCACATCTGTGTCAACACTTGAACGAACAGACAAAAATCCAGGTCGCTTTCGGACGTTTCAGTCGCACTAAACTGTGCAAGTATAGAACCCGCGCCGATGAGGTACCCACTCCCATAACTACATGAGGGGGCAAAAAGCTCGTTGGTGCCGTAGCTGCCGGCGGTGCCGTACTTAATTTCGACCTCATCGCTGACCTGTGCTGACGAAACTGGCACAGGAGCTGGTGTTGTCAAAAGTGCTCGTGTCGCACCACTTGAAGCGCACATAAAGCTGTCCCCTGCCGTTCTGACGACATCGGTGAAGACAGCGCAGGCATCACAAGAGTCCGTGTAGTCCGTGTTTCTCTTCCCGTCGTAACAGCTTGCCTTCGGTGGTTGTCGGCCGCAGAGCCAAGAACCACATGAGTTCTTCCAACATCAGTCGGTCCTGTGGCATCCACAGAAGATACGTACGCACAGGGGCTTTAATGCGGTCCCGAGTTGCCCTCTGGAACGGCAACTCACACTTTCGTCAAACAAACCGGTACTCTACAAGCGCTGGGGTCAGTAGCACTATAAGGTCAGACGCCCTCAATGGCTCTACCTACCATAACCCCCTCTCTCAGCGCGACTCTCTCCTCGACGACCCTTCCTCGATTGTCTTCAACTTTCTCTTTCGAATAGTCTAGTGAACCCCATCCACTCCTCGATTCCTTGGCCCGTGCGGCCTCCACTAGATCCTCCACGTAGCCTGTAGTCGGGCTGCCCCCAGCGTCTTACTCCTTCAGCACGCCCTTGCCCTTTCACCTTGTTTCGTCATTGTGAAGGTGCTTACCTATGTGTCCCGTGTTCTCCTCACCAGGCTCATGTGTACATTCTGCCGGCGGCGCAAGCACGTGCAGCAGTAGACAGTGGTTGCGTTGACGTAGTATCGCATTAAACTCCCACGTACATATCAACGTTGTTTAACAAAACAATCCCACGATTGAGCTATCTCCTGCGCGGGTGACGACTACCCCGCGGTCAGGACTCCTTTCCTCCCTTTCCCTCTCTATCAACCTCCGCCATGAGCATGACACGCCTCCTTCCCAGAGTATGGCACCGTATCATGCTACCCATCCTTACATCTAGGTGGCCGTGCCATCGACATCCGTACCTCGTGTCAACAACTTGCCAGAGCGACCCAGGTTTCGAATGCTTGCACGCTTGGTCCTTGTTCTGCCTGCTGGCGTCGCTTTCCCCTTTTGAGTTTCGGGCGTTAGTAGCAAGAATGGTAGTTTCCTCGGATAGAGGAGTGAAGCCCGAACCACACTCATCTTCAATTCGGGTTGCAGTTTGCGGGGCATATAGTTCAGCGGCGCCGCAACGAGGCTAGCGCAGCGCCGAGCACCACTCACTTTGCAAGTTTTCTGCAGCAGCTCAAGCATCACTCTTCTCGTCCCTGACAATGCCATCACTGCCTCCAGCCAGTTCTCCGACCCAGGTCACCACCGAACCGGGAGCGCCCACGCGCATCAACGCGCCGCCCGTAGAGACATCCAGCGAGCCGTCTACTCCGGCCCGCTTTGTGCCGACACCACCGCTGGCTGATTTGGACATGTCCATCGGACAGTCCCCTGCTACGTCGGGTTGCCCGGCACAGTGCAACGCTGACGAATTCTCGTCAGGCATCTTCGTGGATCCTGCCTCCCCGAGAGCTCCCTCGTCTACCGCCGAGGTCACCGTGGTGGACGGTGATCCCGCTCACTCACTGCCTGCAGCGTTGTCTCCAGGGCGCTCCATCTCCCGCATTCGAGTCCGGAAAGCGGCTCGGATGCTGCGGACTGCCACGCGGAAGGTGAAGCGCGTCGGACCTGTCAGCCGGGTAGACCTCGCGGAGACCCGGAAGAAAAAGCGCAAGGCGGGAGCCCCCGCGACGTCGCCTGCTCCACCAAGCCACTCCAGTGCTGGGTGTCCCGTGCTTCCGTCCGCGACTGACCAGTCTCTAGCAGCTCTTGTGATGCCACCGCCATCAGCGGCGGCACGTCAACGGCCCAGCGACGCGACTAACACGCCGGGCGATGCCTCTGTGGCGCCCCCGCAAGTCGCGCCCCCGGTTTCGCTGGTCGCAGATCTACCAGCTAACGCCCCGGTCTGCGCGGAGTTTGTCGCTGGTACGCCGTGCCCACTGTTGTTCAGCTCCGGCCGGTGATGTCGGCAGCTTTCAACCTGGATGAATTCACCCGGTCCTTTACGTCGGTCGCTCAACAGACGGAACCGACTGCGCCGGCGGAGCACACGCCGCTTTCCGACAAGGTAATCCACCTATTTGTGCTGTTCGCCGATCTGCGACGCGAGTTGCAGACACTACCGACCACTACGCCGCCGGCCGGCGTCACCCACGCGCTGCCTCATCACCCGGTACCTGCGGTCGGGGCGTCCCTCCTAGCGACCGACGCGCGAGCTCCGGGGCCGCTGACGTCGTGGACATTGCCTCCACTGAGAAATCCGGCCGACTTGCCACCGGAAGCAACTCGCAAGCTGGGGTGCGCCAGCTTCCAACTACCGCGGATACGTGTCAGCAGTGAATACTATCCACCTCTGGCACATCAACTTGCTGCACACGGCATGTTCCGGGATCTGAGTTCCGAAGCAGGTAAGTGGATGTCTCACATGTCATTTGTTTTGCACAGGCAAGTGCTTGAGTGCGTTCCGTTCGACGCGCCACCGGCGGTGTTGATGGCACTATACAGTGGCCGTCTCGGCTCGAGGGGACTGACGGTTATGCACTTCGACCGCAATCTGAGCTTGAATAGTTTCAACTTGGTTCCACCAACGATAACTTCTCAGTGGATTTTGGGGCCGGCGCCATGCTGCCTGCCACGGTTGCCGGGTGTTCCTCGTACGAAGATCGCATGGCCTCCATCGGCGGTCTTATATCGCTCGGCGACGCTTTGTGGCACGACCACGCGCGCTGACCCCTCCCGCGTGTAAAGCGATTTGTGCTGGCCAACCTCGAGCGTGACAACAACACACCCGCCCGTGTCATGCTCATATTGCTGTATGTGAACCAGATCTTGGACCGGGCACTTGCGCACTTGCTCGTGAATTCGCCGCACTGGTGGTGCAGCTTCTGTGAAGCGGTGCGAGCAGTGGATTACCACAGCTCCGACTGGCGAGCCGCGCTCAACGGCCTCGCCCTGCGGATGGCTTCGGTTTCGGCGGCTGGATCAAGCGGGTCGCACTCCGCCGCTTCGTCACGCCAGCCAGCAGTGCAACCAGGACGCAGCCCTGCCGCACGAACGCCGATAATGTCTGAGCATATTCGACGCCTGATTCCACGTGACCGCGACTGTCAGGAGTCGTGCCTCCGGTTCCTCGGTGACGGCATCTGCTAAGGCGGTAGTACGGAGCGGCGCGCCCATCAGCGATGCACCCACCGATGAGATGGCCACTTACCTCGCGATCTCCAGGCGTTTATCGATCGCAATTACGGTTCCGAGCGGCGTCAAACCAATCATCGCAACCGTGCCTGAAGTGGTCGCGGCGCTGCCCGTTCGTCAGCTCTGCGGGACACATGCACAGCCACCGTATATACAGTTGTACTTGGCTGTGCAAACGAACATACCATATCCCTCGGCCCGCACCTTGCGGCTTCGCGGCCTCTGGTACTGGGCGACACATTGCCCTGGACTCGGGCTGCGTCTACTGCCTGCCCCATCATACAGACCAACACCAAGGCACCCCATGGACCTTGCGTCGTAGAGGAACCGCCCCATGACGTCCCGCCTGCACTTGAGTCGCCCCACGGCAACCGGCACCACTATGCGTCCCTGGTCGACACCAGCTCAACCGTTTCGCCCACAATTTTGAGCTCGTCTCCTGAACCAAGTGACCAGCGCGAGCATACGGCAGTGAGCCCGTCGTCCCTCGCTAATACTAGTGGACAGAGTGGGCTTACGGCACACCACCCTCAACTCCGTTGCGGCTGCCGAGCTACCACACCTCCGGTTCACCGACGCCTAGCGCCCCATCCGTCGGACATTCGTCAACTTGCTCTAAATGCGGAAGCACGTGCTGGGCTTTGAGAACGCATTCGACTCAGAAACATCAACACTGCTCTCGATCAGGTGGGGCTTTCCCTCCCGCCGGGATCCACAGCATCAATCCATGGGTCGCCCTCACTAAACAATGCGCTCCAGAGCGTGTTTTCGAAGTTCGTGCGTCGTACCAACATTAGACTCCCCCAATTTGTGGAGCTCATGCGTAGTCGCCCGACGGCTGCCGCCCCAACAAGCGAATACTACCGGCCGCAGTCCAAGGCGCCTGTCCAGGTTACCGCACCTTGACGCCTTGCTCGAGATCGCGAAATCCGGGGTTTGTGCGCCGTTGGTACGTGACTTACAGCAGCAGCACTCGTATCCCGTCAACCACAAATCGGCAACCGACCGCTACTCCGTGCTTGTGAAAAATATCCGCAAGAAGTAGGATCACTGGCACTGTTTGTTTTGTGCTAGATCTTGACATGTTAGCATTCGGGCCTGAGGTACATCTCAGTCCATTCGGAGTTGTGGACAAAGACGACGCTGATCTTCTTACGACCGGCAGGGTCATTCATGACCTCTCGTTCCCTGAAGGCAATTCAATCAATAATTCCACCGCCAATGAGCGCCTGTGTACGCCCACCTTCAAACTTTGTGATGCAATTGCTGCGAGATTCTTCGGCAACACCAGCAATATCCCGAGGCTGAAATAAGCTGCAAGCCGGCGACGTTGCGTCTGCATTTCGCAATATCTGCACCCACAGCGAGAGCGCGTATCGTTTTGCGGGTCGGCTGGAGAAGAACAATGCCCTCGTTATCGACTCTTCGGCAGCATTCGGCTGGTCCGGTTCTCCGGCTAACTATGGCATCCTCGGTGGTGCCATTGCGCACCTTCATGGCAATTCCTTAAATCCATATCGATCTTGGGACCTTTCAACTACTATTGGGTGGATGACCATATCAACGTCGCAGCCGACATCGGTGACAATTGCAATGATGTTGAACGATCGCTACAAAAGGTCTTATAAAATTAGATGATAAAAGCGCTATGATCACTGTGCATGGCCACGGTGCCATTAATGAGGGAAAGTTCACCAAATGGAGTTCACGACAGAAGGTGCTTGGCTTTGTTTTCGACACCGTGGCGGGGACCGTCGCTATGCCGGACGCGAAATTCCGCAAGACGAAGGAATGCGTTCGTACAGCTCTCGCTGCAGATCATGTGGCTACCAGCGTGCGTCCCGCTCGCCCTTTCCTCCAACGACTGAGTCAGCAAGAACGATTTTTCCACCGATGGCATCGAGTTCCGGTGTCTTCCGACATGAAACAGGATCTCATCTGGTGGTCTAGTATCTTAGACTCCCCACTGCTCAATGGCGTGCCCCTGCAATATCTTCACGCATGTCCCCGACCGGACGTTATCGTTGAAATGGATGCCTCCGACAGTGCAATATTCCACTTGCCCGAGTAGTTCTCCGCTACCCCTTGAATGCAGCAGAGCGGGGCCTTATCCGGGCCACCAAGGGACATCCACTTGTCGGCTTTGATATCAACTACCGTGAGCTCCCGTCTTGCGCATTCGCCGTACAAATCTCGCACTAGCACCAGCTACTCTTTGGCCACTTTATATGCTGAACTAACTTGTGATTGGACGCAGGTCACTCCGACCGGGGACATTTCGAGTCTGGAAGCGACCTGGCGTACTATCTCCGAGTCCATTCTGTCGCCGCACCTACCTTCGTCAAGTACCACAGCTTCGTGAGGGCGTGGTATACCTGGATATCGGGCTGCGATGGGGTTCAAACTTCGCTTCGCTACGCTCACCGGCTGATTCACGTCCAGTTACGAATCGACAACACCTCCGCAGTGGCATGGCAGAACAAATTGGCATCTCGGAACCGCCGCGCTCAGACCATCATCTGTCTCCTCAGCCACTGGAAAATGAAGTTCGGGCTTCGTTTCTCGCCCACCCATGTGGCCGGGGTGGACAATCGGATCGCGGACGCAGCTCTCTAAAATGCAGGATGCCATGGGGCGTAGCTGGGATGGTGGCGCCTCGGATTGGCCGGCCCGAACCGTAACCGTGCTGGAACCCCTCAAGAACGAAATCGGTGACATACTGCCGCTTAATTTCCGACGAATAACCAAGCAACGTATGTATTTCTTCCAGGCCGCCACACTCGATTTTCCCAGCGGACATCCACAAATTCGCATGGGATTCAGGCATCTCCCGTCTCGACGGCCCCGTCCGCTCCAAGGCCCCGGTGTCACTTCGACTTCTCTAACGCTGCTACAGCACTCTCAACATGGCGACGTCTTCCGACCAAGCTCTCTGGGGGGGGCTGTCATTCTTCTTCCTTCTCAGGCGATCGGAAATCGCTTCCAAAGGAAAAAAAGTTCGCCTGGTTCGCGCGCAAGGCAACGGACGTTGTAGTACTTACCAGCTCGGGTCTAGCCACCAGTATCTCTCGCGAAGCTGTGTCCGTGCACATCCGGCTGAAGGGGTCCAAGCCAAACCAGCTTGGTACACAAAACTCTCAGGGCATCACTTCCTTTGTCCAGTCTTCGGCGCCATTTGTCTGCTCAAGGCTCGGCGTACACTACCTCTAGATATCCCGGTAGGCGTGTTCATCAACAAGAGAGGCAAACCAGACTACATCTCAGCAACGACTCTAGCAACGTCAATCCGCCAAGCTGCGTCAAGCCTAGGCTACAACCCAGCTGAATTCAGCGCACACTCCCTGCGTGCCGGCGGTGCTACACACATGTACCGTGCCGGTGTCGATCCACTCACGATCCCATTTGACGGACGATGGGCTTCTGACACGTTCAAGCAATTCACCAGACTGTGCAAGGAGTCTGTCGAGGGCGCAGCCAAGACCGTGTCCGGTCAAAGGCACATGTATCGCCTTCGGTGAGGGCTTCCGGAAACAATTTCTTCTGAAGGGTTTCGACTCGATCCCATGACCGAGTCGAAGTTGTTTCTGTAAGCTCTCACTGAATAAAGATTCGCGTTATTGTCCCCACGACGGTGTACACGAGGAAACGAGGGTCTCGTCGAGCAGTGGCAGCAGACGTGTCAAATGCCCGTCCGGGCATGACTCGTGACAAACATATCCCGCAGAGATCTTGCTTTCATATTGCAGATATTTAAGCTTCCGTACAGATGTACCACGAGCAGTACAGCCGTTACTTCGTCAAAGTTTAGAATGCTCAGCTTTGCCGAGTTCGTGCCGACGCTGGCGAAAGGCATCGTGAAGACAACCTTACGATTCTATCGGCCCCCGCAGCTTCACCAACACCATCCATGCCAATTGTGAAGATATTGTTGGCGGGACGATAATTTCCAGGATGGCTCACCAGCAAACCCCATAGTTGTCGGGATTTACGGACGCGCTGGGGATCTTGATGTACACTTGCTTGAGACCATAGGCACCCACCGGTCATTGGCATGGTTCGACAGGGCCTCGACGGGTCATAACTCTCAAACTGATGCACTTGAGGTCCGAAGGATCTCTGTCGTTACTGGTTGTACGTCTTTGGTGGGATGCTGGTTTGCTGCATGCAAAATGTAGTAGAAGCTATACGCTACAGTAGAGAGTTGAGTCACGGGTAAATCGATTCGAGTGCTCGGCCACGCGCCTTTTACCTTGCCACCTATGTTTCGGAATTCATGGGAATCAGCACCTATTAGAACGGAAGCAACTTGATGGGAAATAAAAAAAAGATTAGAGCGCTATGTTGCGACCAAAGCATGGAGCGCTCTTAGCAAAACCTGAGTGGTAAGCAAAATAAATAGCCAAGCCCAGCAGATCTGCTGCAGCAGCTTCCGAAGAAATATGCAAAACAGATACAGCGTACCTATAGAATGCGGCTTGGCCAGGCCACCTATCTGCGCTTCTTCTTGCTCGCGTAGTGCGTTACGAATTCCGGGAACTTGTCGATCTCGTCGTGTCTCGACTCGATCCCGATCTCGCCCAACGTTACCCAGTATTTTTCGAGAGTACCGTTGATTTCTGCCATCTCGGCTTCCTCGTCGACGAGTTCTTGCTCTATTGCCTCGATCTCGCTTTCCAGTGTTGCAATGGCATCAGCGAATGTCCCCGGCTCGCTGAGCTCAGTGGCATTCAAATCGTCCAAAGCGGTGTTCTTTTTACGCAGTCTCTGGCTCGCATTTTTGATCTCCAGTTGCTTGTTGTGGAGCTTGTGCATGGTTTCGCGCACAAGAATTCGTAATTTGAACTCGCATTGCGGGTTCTTGCAGCGATCGGTATGAGCCTCGACATCGTGCCAAACACGACACGTCTTGTCCTGGCACGGTGCGGTGCTCTTGCACATTGACCCCCGGATTTTGCAGCAAGTTCGCGTGCATACTTTACCTGGTGGCGGTCGGCATAGAAACGCATCTACAAGTTGAATCGACTTGCGCAGGCGCTCTTTGAAGAACTCGGTCTGTCCAGGTGTGCGTCGCTCCTGATAGCACAGCTCCCCGATAGCTTCCTTAAACGTAAGCAGTCCTTGTTCATCCTCCACCGGCACTGCAGGACTCACCGGTGTGCCCTTCTTTTGTGGTGTCATTTGCTTTTTGGTTTTTTTACGCTCTCCTCGTTCATCATCCGTCTCCGTATCGGCCTCCTCGCTCTCCTCCGCAAAGCACACCTCTGTTCGTCTTTTAGGCTCCCTCTTGGGCTCCGCCACCACCAGAGCCTGCAATGGTTTCTTGGTCGACAGTTTCTTCTTGCTGGTTCTGCTCCTTGGGCGTTTCGCGAGCATGGAGCCCGCCACCTCGCGCCTCTCGATCCCCGCACCGTCTGCCGCCGTCCGGCCGGAAGCAGTCGCGCTCGTCTCTTCAGCTCTCTCCTGCTTGATGACAACCTCGTCACTAGCTGCGGCCCTCACCATGGGTTTCTCGTGTCCTCTAGGGCCTCTACAACTACTGCGTCCTGTGGCGGGCGCCTCTTCCCCTCCCGCTTCCTCCTCCTCCGACGGCCGGAACCAGACCTCCTGCGTCGCCACGGTGCTGAGCACGCGCTTGGAGGCGCCGCTGAAGCAGGCGAGGATGACCCGGTCCATCTGCTCCACGAAGCCCGGGGATGTAGCCATGTTGTCCGAGATGTAGGCCACCAGCTTCTTGCAGTTGCCATAGGACCGATCCATGCTCACGTCCGACTGCTGCAGCGGCGTCGGCTGCTGGGCCCGAGCCCACTCGCCGCACACGGCGTCCACCGCCTGGGTCACGCGCTTGCGCAGCTTGCGCTTGAGCTTCTCCACGTCGTCTCCCGGGCTGCCGCCCGCACTCACCGTCACCATCGCGTGCGACGGTTGCACCACCAGCCGATGGGTCGGAATAAGTCTCTTCACTTGATCGAGCTTGAGCGGGTAACCCCTGGTTACGTTGCAAGGGGTACCCATGGTTACGCCCATTCTGAGAATCCATCCAAAGCTGACGTCATGCGGCGCGCCACGGTCGGCCCCGGGGCGAAAGGTTGGCAGCGCGCACCTCGTCCCCCCTGCTCGTCCCTCGCCTCACTGTGCATTTGTGTTGCTTTCCCTCTGCAGACGGCCCGCTGTTCCCGAGCGCGCGAGCTCCGGCGGGCAGCAGCAGTCGCGGACGCAACGGCGGCCTTTTCTCGTCTTCGTCGTCTTCGTCGGGGGATTCCGACGCCTCGGACGGCGAGAATGACGGTAACCAGCGAGTGGGCGCCGTGCCGCCACTGCTGGGGGCTACGGCGCGCAGCCGATCGGCCAACACGCAGTCGAACTCCTTTTCGGGCGGAGACGCGAGGCGTCGCACCATGTTCTCCACGTCCACGACGGCGCTGAGCTCGTCCGCCGGTGCGGGGGGCAGTGGGGGACACCCCACAGAGAGGAAGGGTCTCTTTGAGAACGATGAGGACACCGGGGACTCGCTCGAGACGTTCCACGAGCGAGTGAAGCTCCGTCAGAGCAAGAAACAGTCGGAGATGAAGGCGCTCAAAGCGCAGCTGGAGACAGCGCAGCAACGCGCCGAAGAGATGGAGACCAGGCTCATTGAGGCCATTAAGGAGAAGGAGGAGTTTGCCATCCGCACGAAGGAGTGTCAGAGGATCATTGAGAAGCGCAACAAGCAGCTGATGAAGGCGAGCGAGAAGATGGCGCGGCACTCGGAGCAGTTCGAGCTGCAGACGGCCGATCTGCAGGCGAGACTGGCAGCGATGACTGCGCAGTGTGACCAGCTGCGAGCGGATGCAGCGACGACGGACAAGATTAATCGACGAGAACGGGAGTTGAAGGAGCAGGAGCTGCAACGCGAGGTGGAGACGCAGAACAAAAAACACGAGAAGCTTCTTCAAGCAGCGGGGGCGCGACTACAAGAGCAGCAGGCTGAAAGTGCGGCGCTGGCAAAGAAACTACGCGAAGTGGAGCAACAGTTAACCACGACCGCTCACCAAAAGCCTACTGCGGTCCAAGTGGTGGCCAGTGTTGAGTATCAGAGTTTGATGAAAAGATACGAGGATGCGGAGGCGATTAGTCGAGGACTTAATTTCCAGTTGGAGAAAGAGCAACAGGAGAAAAAATACCTCCGCAAGCAGTTAACAGCTCTTCAGGAAACGGTGGGGGTCAAGGCGGCGGCGGCTACGGCGGCGTCAGTGGGATTTCTCCCCGATCCAATTTTGTTCGAGCAGAGAGATGATGCTGGTAACGCAAGGAGCAGTGTCGCGCCTGTAGCTGCTGAGGCAGAGCTAGCGAGCTTTGACTTTATAGCTGCTAAAGATTCCGCTCCGGGTAGTCCCATTGCCGCAGCAGCCCCAGCCCCGGCTGGAGTTAGTTCTCCGACAAGTGGTGCATCAAGTCCAAGTCGTAGCCGAAGCCGCTCGCGGGGCTTTTCTGCTTCGAGTTGTACGGATGAAGCCGTTAAGTCTTCGCTGAGGGATGGAAAACGCCGTGCTGCTTCAGCCCAAACGATCAAAGCCACTATGGATCCTTCGGACAAATCAGCGGAGGACAAGGCTGCTGCAGCCAACGGCAAGTCCGTTGGTACGTCAGTGACTTTCTTTGAGAAGCTTTCCTCTAGATTCAAGCGGGGATCGTCTCCTCGGAACGGCCTGAATATTTCAAAAACTGAAGACGACGGAACCGATGAAGCAACAACAAGTGAAACTGGATTTGCGTCGCCACTCCCTCCGCGCCAAGGGTTTGCACACGGCAAGGTGTTGAGGGAGCGTCCTCGAATGTACGTGGCAAAATCTCCATCTCACCATGACGATGAGTCCAGCGATAGCATATTTGGCAGTGAGTCATCTTCGAGTGACTCATCAGATGAAGACATGCCGCCACCACCTCCTCCTCCACCGATTTCTGTACATGAACCCCCTGCAGCATTTGCTGCAGCTCCTCCGACCCCTGTCGCTATCTCATCGCAGCTTATTCCGTCAGATGCAAGTGCTGACGCAGATTCGAGTAGCTTAAGCGAATCGGATGACGAGGATGATGCAAGAGATGAGTGGGGCGAAGCGTCTGACAAAACTATGCGGTTACCAACACGATTCGCAGATCCTATGGAAACGCGGAGTAAGCCCGTGAACACTGGCGGAGCACAGACTTCCAGTGAATTTCCATCATCTTCTTCGTCTTCCTCGTCCTCTTCAGACGACGACTCCGATGAACCTGATGTGGAAAAGAGCCAGCCTCTCAGCGTGGATGCAAAGAAGGTTGGCAGTCAGTCAGAATCTTCTTCTTCGTCCGATTCTTCGTCGTCGGATGAAGACGACACTACTGTTAAGATCAAAACCGAGGTCCACAGAAAAGTTCGAAAGGCTAGCCTATCTGGCCAAGGCCAGCACGAGATGCGGTCGTCACGCTCGCCTACGTCATTGAAGAGTCGAGAGAAAAGTCGAAGCCTGAGTGGAGGTGACAATTTGCACGGTACGAGCAAAAGTCGCATGAATGAGTACATGGAGGCTCGAGCAAAAAAGCGCAATGAAAAGCTGAAACGCAAGCAAGACAAGGAACACGAAGAAACCAAAAAGAAGGAAGAGTACGAAAAGGAGTGGGAAAAGATGGCACAAGAGGAACGCGAGCGGAAGCGCAAGCAGCAGCAAACCAGGCGTAATGGTAGACGACGCCCGGCAAGCATGAAAACAGTGCGTGTTTCACAGATGAGGCAGCAAATGAATACCAAGCAGCAGCAAAAGGAACAGAAGGAGCCGCAGGTATCCTCGCCACTCCATCGGACTGACCTGCCACGACCTCACGGGGATGATGGCGTGGATGCTGATGGCCGTTACCCTCGGCGGAAAAGCGAGAGCAAAACGTCAGAAAGTGAAGCCGAGGAAGAGCGTTCATCGGTCTTCCGGACTCCGTCTGCTGAGAATCCACCTCTACCTCCTCAGCCTACGACAGCTGACACAGAGCTGTATCTTCGCCAGCAAGCACGTTTGCGTGAACGCCACGAATTGCAAATGAAGAAAAGGCTCGAGGCTGATGAAGCAGATGCCGTCCGAGGGGACATTCATCGGCGAGTGGAGATGTGGGCGTTTGGCAAGGAACTTCTGCACCTGATCCTTACTTTGGATCAAATTTCTTCGAACGACGCGCTTAAGAAGTGCCAGCTTATGGTGGTGCAATCTCCTGACGACGATACAGTGCGCAAGGCCTATCGGTGCGTCAAAGCCTGCTGTTGACTTATGTCGGTTGTTGCCGTTCACAGTGTGCTGTTGTATTTTGTTCTAACAGAAGCATCATTCGGGTCGTCCACCCTGACAAATTGCGCGGGGCTACGATTCCTGAGCAACTAGAGGCTAAGGAGCTCTTCACTGTGCTGAACCAAGCCTTTGAAAAGTTCAAGAATTAAACCTGCTGAGTTTTGCCCTCGTGAAAACCGAGCGTTACAGAATGCAAATCAAACGTTGGTTGAACACAAGGACGACAGCAGTGTCGAGTGTGTGCTGGGTCGTTGTCTGTCTACGATACTGATCTCTGGTGTTCAGTGTTTGCTTTCGTGACGCTGATGAGTCGGTCAAGCTCGCGCACCAGATAGCTTTGGGCGTCATAAGCTCCACTAGCCAGCAACAGCTTTCGCTCGCGCAGTAGCCGACCCAGCTCCGTGCCAGGTGATCCAACGTAGGAATCTCCGGAGCCTCCGGAATCTCCTAAGTCATGTTGGGCTATGTCAACATTTTCCGGCTCTAGTGAGTCCTGGTGATGATGGACTGTGCGTGATCGAGAGCTTGAGAACTCTGGTTCGCTGCGTGACTCGTGGGGGTTCAACTGCGGGGTCGTTGTAGCTGGATAGCTTGTAGCTTCCGCGTAGGAGGGTGCATTCCAGTCACTCCCGTCTTCAGATGCATGATCACAATGACAACTTGATGCTGGATGCTGGTAATGTTGACTTGATGAGCGAGCGTGGTGTACAAATGCAGTCTGGCGGTTTTGTGTGTGCCAGAGATTGTGATGGTGCTGAGGTGACGTTGACTCGAGTGATCGCTGCCTATACGAGCGTCTCTTTCCACCGTCGCCCCTCAGCTTGAACCCCTTCAAGTCGTCCAGTTGCTTCTTGATCGCTCGAAGCTCGTCTCGGTCTCCATCCAGCACGTACCTTTCCTCCCGAGCGATGTATTTGACGCGAAGCTTCTCCAACTCATCCACGACTCGTGCTTCCTGTTTCTTCTTCTCTTGGGTAAGCAGACCAGCCATTTGCTCCAGTTGTGCTTTCATCTTTTCCACGTTCGCCTTAGCCATCTCGCATTCTCGCTCTATCACCATCTTTTGCTTTTCTAGCTCAGACACATTGCCCTTTAGCGCTGCGATCTCTTCTCGAAGTCTGGACTCGGGAAGCTTTCGTTGCTGCTGACGGTACTCGGCAAAATCTGTTTCGACTTGCTTGGCACGCTGTTCGGCATCATTAAGTTGAGACTCGAGCAGCGCTATCCGTCGCTCATACGCCTCTGTCTGCTTCTTTGCCAACGACAGCGTGTGGTGTTGCTCGCTCTTCAGGCGTCGCTGCAGAGATTCACTCTCATCGCGTTTCACGCCCTGCTCTCGTTGTAGAGCGGCCTCGGCCACAGCCAAACGACGTTCTCTCGTCTCCAAATCTGCCAAGGAATTCCGAAGTGTTTGCTCAAGTCGCTGGTATTCTCCCTGCGCTGACTTGAGCAAGTTGCTTCGTTCTTCTTCACGACGCGCCCATTCCTCCTCCAGCTCGTCCATCCTCGCCTTCTCCATTTCTGCAAAACGTCGTTTCCATTGCAATTGCTGGAGATTTTGCTCTTGCTTCCACGCTCTCCTGTCTCGCTCCAGGTTCTCCTTGAATCGGGCTGCTTCCTTTTCTCGCTCGAATGACCGAGTCAAGTTCTCTTCTTTCATACTTGGATGGGAATTGTCAGCGGACAATCCAACCGCGGAAGGCCCTATAGTCGCAGACGTATAGCGGCTTGTTTCTGCTGCTTCTCGTAAAATCGACGCAGTGTTTAATCGTTCTCGCGCTGTCCTTACAGAAGCGGCCTCAACGACTCGAGCCTCAGCTGGCGCTTCGTCTTTAACCCTCACCTTGTCATGTAGTGGAGAATGAAAAGAGAGCCTAAAAAACAAAGGAGTTAGCCACGATTTTTTTAGCAAATGGAAGAATTATCCGCACAACATACACTGGCCTCTGTGTCGCTGCACGCTTCTCAGTAAGAAGCCCAGTATCCTCCAAATATGCGGATACACGGATGGATCCCACGCGTCGCGGTTGTTGCACCGCGGAGCCATTACTCGTGTCAGTACTTACAATAGGGATGCTAATTGAGCAACTCCGATACGAATGCGAGTACGCCTCTGGGCCAGCTTCAGTGCCAGGTAGTGACGATTCGGTATGAACCTCAAGCCAATGCGCCTCCGTTTCGGCCTGGGTCACGAAAACCTCCTCGCAGTCGGCTTCAGCGCAGCAAAAATGTTCTTCTGAGAAATACAAGTAGCTCAAACTGAAGACAGAACTTCCCACCCTACATTGTTAGCGTAACAGGTTAGGGATCAATCGGATCGGACTTTTAAGGTAGAGAAACAATGAAAAGCTTACCTCTCTTCATCGCTAGAGACCAAGTCAATGTTGACGGACTCTTGCATTTCTTGTTTGAGCTGGAGTGGGTCTTTGGATAAGTCGAACATGCAGTAGAAACTTAAAGCCTCCACCTCACCCTTGTCCTTCACAGTAACCCAGTCACTACTCACTGCACACACAAAAAACACCCACACAGTCAGGCATTTCATGTAAACTAATAACAGCTACGCCAAGCGAGTCGCACGCACCTGATGCAGAACTGACAAATGGGTTCCGGTATCGAAGCGAATAACCTCCAGGCACCTCAATTTCTCGGACAGATTTCAACCTTAGACACATTCGATAGTGACGTCTTTCCCCATTTGCATCACTTATTAATTCACGACCAAGATTTTGGTGAGCATCAGGCCCACGTGCGCAGATCAAAGTACACTGCCCCACGGATTGCTTAGATTCGTTGAACATCGGCAGCACAATAGAACTCGGGTAGCCGTCGTTATCCTGAACGAACTTTGCGGCTTCTACTGAAGCTGCAATCAAGTGGTTGGAGATTGACGAAAAGCAGCGAATATTGATGGGCGTATCCACTGCAGTTTGACTTGAGATATTCTCAAGAACCACTCCAAGTGCCGAGCAAGTTGCAAATGCTTGCTGCTTGGTATAGGAACAAAACGCCAAGTCGCCAGATATTTTTTCTTCGCCAACTACCACCTCGACCGATATGTTTTCTTCACCAGTAAACGGAGCTAGCGCTGAGGTTTTCAAACGCAAGTGGTCCAGTTTGAATAAAATATGCTCTTTTACGGCCATTCCACTTTTTGCAGCGAACATCAGTTGCTCTTCATGCTCTGTGGTGTCTTGGTCCAGTGCTTCAATTTCTGTCACTTGCTTTGCGTTGTCAACTCGACTGCCTCGTTGAATGTTATTTGTTTTTGAAACTTTGGACTCCACAAGTTCAACTGCAACGGACGCCGAGATAACGGCATCATCAAAGTCGGGAAACGAAAATGTGCCTTCAATATCTGACGTGTCGCCCGGTTTCGGTTGATTTTCTCTTTTAGTTGACACTGCAAAGAGCCCATTTGAGAGCAGCGGTTGCAACGCAATCTCCACTCCAGCGAGCACCCGATTCTCCGTACACATAAACACCGTGAGGCTCCCTAACGCCTCGAGACAGAGAGATAAATCTTTCAAACTGCTCTTCACACGGAAGCTATCGCGAATGGGAGAAAACTCGGCAACGTCCAGCTTATAGAACACGTCAGTCTGGACCACAACGTCAAACAGGGAGTAGCTGAGCCAGAATCCGGTCTGCTCTAATTCCTGGTAATTCTCTCCCATCGAGGTTTCGACCACTTTCAATAGGTTGAAAGCTGACTGGATGAAGACGGAGAGCACAAATACGTCCTGGCCGCTTTCCCCAATCTGCAAGTACTCCCCATTCTCACCTGAAACCACATTTGGCATTGTTTCGGCTTTGTTGACCGTCACTGTTGCGGTCTGTGATCGCACATTCGTTGAAGCGTTCTCTTCAAACCGGGCCACGGATTTCTTTGTCGACAGCGCGGATGGTAGCTTTATTGGTGAGAAAGCGCTGGAGATCAAAATCTCGCCACCAAAAGGAGAATTTTGCAGCTTTAGCCATCGTTCAGGGAGGTCTGGGGTCCTTCAAAAGAATTAAACGTAACATTGAAATGTCAGTGCAGTGTGTGGCAGGCGCAAAATATCACACCAACAGTGAGTCTGCGACGAACCTTAGGTCAAGAAAGAACCATCCAAAGCTCACAACCCCTCCTTCTGTCTCTTCATGCGCGAGGTTTTCTCCCACTCCCAGCTCTCCAATGCCATAAACGAACGCCTTAATCCTTGGCGCATACGCCTTCAAACGACGGAACTTTTCCATCGGAAAAGTCCATTGCAACTTCCCGTCACCTCGCATCCACTTGGCCTCCTCAATGAGCCCACTACGTCGATCCACCCCTGACGACCTGCCTCGCTTTCCTCGTTTCCTAGACGACCGAAGCGGCGAAGCTCCTCCAACTGATTGGAGCTTGTGTCTCCACCTCGAACCTCTCGATTGCACCGCCTTCTTGTCGATCGTCGCAAACACTCGAAGCTCTCGGATCGCTGCCGAGTCGACCACTGGAATTCGCAGCATCCGGACTTGTAACGCGGATACGGAGTACGTCCACGGGGTGTTGTCCAATAGGTGGCGCCCACGGGCAGTGTCGGACGCTCGGCTACGCTGGAATTTCGTCTTGGGCAGAGGCATGACGGCTCCAGCCTCACTCTCCTCGTCATCCAGACCGTCCGCGTCGAATTGAAATGTTTGCTGCTCCGGAGCCACCGAAGGAGGACTTGGGGGCTCTTCTGGTCGTGGAAGAGGTGGCTGGGAGTGGGTGGGAGACTCGGGCTCGTACTCATCACTCGCGTAGACGTCGTCGTCCTGGTCGGGATCCGCCGCCGACATGTTCAATGGCGAACAGGTGCGTCGCTTCGAGAGCACTCCACGCTAATTGGACAAAATCCAGGATGCTTATGCTTGGCATTGATTAGTATCCCCTTTGTAACGGCAACAGGTCGGAATACGGTGCAGCTCAAGGCAAAGAGATACGCCCTGGTAGATACGTGGCTTCTGCTTTGTATCACGGGTCATTGTGCATTTTGCATCCAAGACCTCAAGCAGCTCGTCTAGCGTCAGCACTACCAACCGAACCGATGACGTTCCCGCAAACCTTCCGGGCTTACCAGTACATTGCTGCGGATCTTGAACTCCTTCTCGAGCGAGCCGTAGTTTCACATTCCTGCCCATGACGCAGCCCGTGAAGGAGGCAGAGTTTGGTGCGCACCTGGTCGGTGAGGTCTACGTGCACCCGTCTGCCGAAAATCTAGCGTCCATTGCTAAGTACATTGAGTCCGAGGAGGTGAAGCCCGTTATCGACACGGTGTACCCGTTTGAGAAGGCAGTGGACGCCTTTGCCAAGCTCAAAACACGCCATGCTCTGGGCAAGCTGGTAGTGAAGGTGCAGCAGTAAATCGGACGTAGGAGGGTGAAATCACACAACGAAATGTAGTACTCTCTTGTTGAAATTCCACTACAGTACCAACTTATAAGCCTTACTGGGAATACCAGAATGGTAATGGACAGCCCTCACCGGATTAATTCCGTGACGTAACTTGACGAGATGTGACTAATAGGGCCCGGCTTGACGAGATGTGATGTGACTAGGATCTGCTTTCGACGCAGCTATGTGGGCGCTTTACATGGGTGCGAAGCGTATGCAGTCAGTCGATGAGAGGCGGGACGAAACCAGTAATAGGCGCGTGCAGGCTGAAGACGATGGCCCCAACCTCAGTAGCAAAGCACCAGAGCCGCCTGAAACCTTCTGCAGCAGCTCACCTGCAGTTTATATGGACCCTCAAAGCGGATTCGGCGCCAGAAAGCTAGCTATCCAAATACTTCAGAAGTAAACATGATTTTCGTGCACCGGAGATCGTCCTCCAACCAACTTCTTATCCCGTCCGGTGGATGTAGGCAGTGGTAAAATACGGACACCTTCAGAAAATAACTAGAACCGCCCACGTCACACTACAGGTATTCCCAGCCAAGTCGCAGACAACCTAGTACTGGGAATATCAAAGTGGTATGGACAGCCCTCAAGATGAGGATTAATCCGTTGAGGTTCAACAGATTAATTCCACGGTACAGCGTGAGTGTGGGTGAGCGTATCACGGGTCAACATTCGGCTCATAACACAAGAAAACAGAGAAAAGGTATGCCCAGCGTTAGTCGCAGACGACGCTGATCAGCATCAAACCGGGACTAATTTCGTGGTGGTACTATTATGTAAATTCGTGTTCAACCCTACCACTTTACTCCTTTCGTAAGATCCGTGGTATCGATGGTCACTACGGCTACATCACCTGCGGAGTTGATGCCAGCGGTTCACTTGAAGCTCCTTTCGAGCTATTACAGTACACATGAGTCAACTTCTCAAGTTGGCCTGGTGCCAGCTTGCGCTTGAAGCGCGAATGGACAGTAAAGCCCTGA
>JAGDFM010000569.1:0-20991 GCA_019155715.1 Phytophthora pseudosyringae
TGGCACCCCTGTACTAGGCTTGACCGCCGGTACCCTTCCTTCTGAGGGACTGCAGGGGTTTGCGCGAAAGCGCTATATTGCATCCTAGCCCTCGTTCGTGGCTAGTGGTGCAGGTTTGTGGGTTGACAGAAGACAACCTCGGTGTACAGAGGCGCTTGCAACCGACCCGGTGTAAGGGATCGTTCCTGGTCTTCAGGTTTTGATCCAACATTCGTTGACCGTAACTGGGAGACGTGTGTTGTTGGTGGGACTCATACCGATTGGTAGCGAGAATTTCAGCGTGTTCCTACACGACACTGAGATGTCTGTTCAAATAAGGCCGGTGCTATTGAGCAATATGAGGTTGGAGGCAATGCTATCGCTGTGCTGTGCTGTGTGTGCTGTGGTTGTGTGCTGCTGCTTGGGTGCTATGATGTGTGTGTCTCTCTCTCTACTGCTAGTCTTTACCGTGTGTGCTGAGATGCTGCGTGCTGTGTGTGTGCGAGTCGTACGTATCGATTGATTTTCGTATAACCAGCAAATGAATATGTATTTGAATGCATTGATCTCTCTGTCTTACACGTGGCCTACAGCGGCAAGTATGTCTTGCGTGTTAACAGGTGCAGGGTCAGTGATGCTTCCGATGGCGAGCTGACGCTTGTAGATGACAATGCGATTATCCAAGACGCCAGACTTGTGCAGCGGTCGCAGTGCGCGCAGGACACTTCCCGACCCCTTCGCGTTGACGCCGCGGACCTCAAGAACGCGAGTACGCTGGCTTCTGCCCGGCGGCCTGTTTCGAGGACTTGGTCCTTGTAAGCTTCTGCCTTGGCATCGAGGACGAAGCCCGCGTCAAGGAAGATCTTCATGAAGGCGACAACGTGGCGGGACTCCGACTTTTTTTGTCGGTCAGTGGAGTCCCATACGTGCGGCACCCGTGTGTACCACTCATACCACGTGTCTGAAAGGTTCGTAGCGTGCTTCTTCCTGCGCTTGAGTTTGGTTCTTGATCTGACGTAGCAGTGACTTGTTCAGCTTCTGTGTTGCTTGTATCTCCGTAGGCTTTAATAGCGCAGCCTCGACGATGGTCAGGCGTGCTGCCAGCATGCGATTCATTGCCATAAGCTCTTCAATGACAGCAGAGTGATGGCACCCCTGGTATCCCTTCGCCTTGTCTTCTTCTGGCTTGTCGGTTTTAGCAGGTCGTGATAGCGACGGGTTCAACGCTGAAGACCAAGCCAGCATGTCGACGCGAGCAATGTTTGCCGCGTCCAAACACTCCTCGACTCGTGTGACGAATGGGGTCGACGGCAACAGTGCCTTCATCTGGGGGAAGTATTTGATCAGGTAAGCGGTTAGTACTGCGAGGACCTTGCGACTGACGTTGTACCGGTGTTCCTTGAGCCCCGTGCACGAGCTATACAGCAGCGATTGGAGGCGATCGAGTTGCTCTTGCGTAGCATGGTCGAGGCTGGACACGTCTGCCACTTCAGGATCTTCGTCAACACCCCAGCCGCTCAGCACACGCGCTACCTTGCGATCCTCCTGCGGTGTATTGAACACGTACGCAAAGCCCTTATTAACCTTGCTCATATCCCAGGGCCCTCTGTCGAAGATCCACTGCGCTGCTAACCTCTTGTCACCGTTCGCGTGTTGAGCCCCTCCTCTCCGAAAGGAGTGTGACGTCAGGTCTCCTGTCGCCCCGACGGTTCTGCAACGCGCTTCAATAGGCGGTTCACGTACGCCTGGACACCGTCTTGTCCTCGTGTAGTCCGCGTTGATCGAGACGCGGGCGCGGTTGCTGGTGGCGTCGAACTTGGGCTGAGTGCCGGCGGGGCTGGAGTGGATGTGGAGGCTTGCCTCAGAGGGAACACCAGCGAACCCGGACACGCTTGCTGCCGACAGAGGGACGCTCAGTGACGCCGGCTCGGCCTCCAATATCTCGATCAAGGGCGCTCCAGGGTCGAGGTTGGTAGCTTCTTCGGGCACGAGCTCGGGGAGCTGACTGAAAAGCGAGCCACAGGGGGCATCCTGCGTGACCAAGGCGACAGCCAGAGCGTGGAGCGGGCAGGTAAGAAAGTCGCTCTTGTCAGGTACGAGCGTGAGTCCCTGTTCCTCGGCGGTCTCCACGCGTAGCAGGCGCAGGTAGAATACGCCGTCGGCCGACACTGAAATGTGTTGTTTCTGGATGGAGCCCAAGTCCGGCGAGCGCCCAAAGCAGTGCCACATCAAGCACGCTAGCGCAGCATCTTGATAGTCAGCGTTCACACGAGCGTTGCTATACACATACTTAGTTAGTGCACGTAAGTCATCCTTCGTACACGGAGGTGCCTTATTAACATAGCCTCCTTTCTCTCGTTTTAGGCAATGTCTATCTAGTGTTTTGCTTTGCTTTAGAAGCTGCAATTCCGGAGGCACCCGTAAGTGAGGACACAGGTCGAAAAACCAAAGCTTCGTATTTCTATAGTATGAAATAGCTGTGTTACGTGCCAACTTACAATTCTTACCTTCGTTGGTGGCGAGATAGAAGCCAAAGCGATCCATCGTCGCCGCCAAACGCTTGCCGGAGCTGTCCAGGAGAATGCTAGCCTGGACTAATTCCATGCTAACATTCTCCTCTTCCAGCATCCGCTTGAATGCGGCGATCGCCGTGGTGCGTGCCTTCGTGGTGTTCACATTCGCGAACGAGGTTAAGCTCATCCTTCTCCTTCGGCTGTTCGAATACTGTATGCTGAATATTGTAGGCTAAACTAGTGGTTGTCTAGCAACGTTGTCCAACGTCCCCTATTCTAGGAATATGCCTAGTCGTCTGAAGGGCACATATATGCAAACAATATTTTCTAGACTTGACTTTTGTATCGGCATATTCATATTTTGTAGTTGGTTCCGACAAATATTTGTCGGAAAGTGTCGGAACAGCATACCTAACCCTAACAAATCCAATTGGCTAAAATACTCAATTTAAGTGATCTGATAGGCTAATATGAGGTCTACATTGACTTGTCCACAATCCTGCATCCATAGCCATTACAGTTCTAGCCACATACACTAACCAAGCCAACCGTCCGCATGTCCTGTCACATGTCCCACATTGCCGCCTACCCCTTTCACCTTCCCACTCTTAATTATCTTACTTCAGGTCAAAGAGCGGATGCACTGAGTAAGATGACCATACGTTTTTTGGCATGGCAAAGAATTGAAAACGTTTTTGCAGCATGATGCAGCTCAGAGTTTGCTCATATGAAGTCACCACCAACGCAGAGTAAGTGTTAACCAGCACTATAGCCATATCGAGACAGCCGAAGCGTTAATGGCCACGGTAAAGTCCTGTTCCTGCAGTTCCGAGTGCTGGTCTACTGAAGTATGGCAGATCTTCCGTTTTATCTATTTTCGACCGGATACTCTCGATAAAACCGTGCAGCGAGATTGAATGATAGTCACGGAGCCACAATCCCAGCCATCTCGGCCCGCGTCACTCGCCCTCTACGTGGCGCCGCGCCCCACGTCCCCCGCTCTCCATGCTCAGCGGCACCAGCTCGTCGGCCGGCGCGCGGTCGGCGCCCAACCCGTGGATCCGCGGCATCCTGGCGCTGCTGCTGGTCACGGGCGTGCTGGCGCTGGCGCTGGAGGCCTCGACGCTCGACTTCAACCCGACGCTTCGGCGCGTGGCGCCCTCCAACGCGTCGCTGGACGCGCAGCAGCTGACACAGCACCGGCAGCACTCCGCGGAGCTGCGCGATGGCTCCAGTAGCGCCGGACATACGTCGCAGAGCGCGCCCGTGTCGCTGGACGCGACCGTGTCGCTGGAGTCGCTGCTGCAGCTCCGGAACGCGTCCGCAGCCAATGCCAGCGAGCAGGTGACGCCCGCAGACCTCTACCACTTGAGTCTGCTGCACGGCGCGTGCATCACGCACAAGGACGCGATTGTCTCGTGGGAGTTCGGTGCTCCGGGGCCGATGCAGGACGACGACGGGCACAACCTGGCCACGATGATCCGCGAGGACGACCCGGAGCTGCTGCGGAAGCTGAAACAGTGCCCCGACGTGGACCTGTTCTTGCCGTCCGGGGTGAGGAACAACGGCTACTGCGAGGACACGATGGCGTACACGAAGTACCTGAAGACGAGACTGCTGCCGCTGTGGGCGCTGACCAAGAAGATCCACGACCCGGCGCTGGGACGGGACGTGGACTACTTCGACCTGTGCCCCAAGACGCCGATGCTGTTCTTCCAGCACTACTGGGAAGACGTCCCGTCGTCCCCGCGGTGGCCCAAGGAGAAGAAGATGTACCTCATGCCCAATATCGAGATGTGGGAGCTGGACGAGACCCATTTCTGGCGGGTGGACGTCGTGCTGTGCAAGACGCGCATCTGCGAGGAGCGCGTGAGCAAGTGGTACGAGCAGCAGGGCAACCCGCGTGAGGCCAAGGTGGTCTACACCAAGCACACGTCGTCGGACCAGGCCAGCTACGCGCGACGAGTTCTTGGGGACGAAGTCAAGCCCAAGAACTTCAGTGACGTCAAGTTTATTCACACGGTAGGCGGCAGCTACTGGAAAGGTACGCGACAGGTGATCGAGTGCTGGTTATCTCGGCCGAACTTCCCGCCTCTGGATCTGTACATTCACAATTGGGCGTACGAGGGCATGTTCAAAGGCTCGTACGACAAGCGGATTCCGCAGAGTCAGATCAGGCTCACGACGGATGACGTAGACGCTAACACATTCAGCAAGGCCATCGCGGAGAGCGCCTATTTCCTGTGCCCCAGTCAAATGGAAGGCTACGGGCACTATATGAACCAGGCACGTGCGTCCGGCGGCGTTATTATCACGACCGACATGGATCCGATGAAGGAACTGATTGAGGACGACGACGTGGGGCTCAAGGTGCGAGCAAGACCTGGCCACGACCGCAACATTTTCTTGGGCGGGAAGAGTAAAAAGCGCTTGGGACTGCGAGATGTCCCGGGCATGGTGGCCCACTTCAGCTCCAGGGACTTGTGCACAACGGTGGAACACCTACTCAACGACATTAGCATCGACCAGCGAAGAGAAATGGGCGAGAACGCTCGGCTGCAGTACCATAAGGACACAAAGTTTTTCGAGCAGGCGATGATTGCTTTACGGGTCCTGGCACGGCAACAGGCCGATGGAAGTGCCGACACTGGTGACAGCGTTGAGGTCATTAGCGGTGGACCTCGTAAGTACATTCGTGACGAGCCTACTACGGGGTAGTCAAGGAAGGCGAAGATTAGATAAGTAAATAGACCAGCACACGCAGCCCAGTGCTTCATACCACCTATGGTGAGCACCTTTTCGAGGTCCATGGATGATGTCCTTGTGTTATATTTCCCACAGGTTGAAGACGAGCAGCTATTGATTTCTGGCGAACTCCCGCAACTCTCGCATCGCGCGAGCAAAGAATTTGGTATCTTCGTGGTACTGTTGGCGTGCTCGTTCACCCATGGCTGCACGTTGCTCCGAGGTGGTCGATGCAACGAACTCTCGGACTGCAGTACACAACCCGCGGGAGTTGTACCTGACCAAGAGGCCATCCGGGTCTTTCAGTCCATGCTCGCCCTTAAACTTGCCGCCGAGCAGCATCTTTGGGTCGTGTTGAGACCGTGTGGGAATGAGCACGCCCATATCACTCCCGACGATCAACTCGTTCATCGGGTGCGCGTCCGTGGTGATCACCACTCCCCCAGAGGCCCGCGCCTGGTTGATGTAGTGCCCATAGCCTTCGCTGCGACTCGGACACATGAAAAACGCCGACTCGGCCGTCAATTTGCTGAAGTCTTGGGGCTCCAGCATCCCGTGCTCGATGTGGACGGGACTGCGAGCCCGGTCCAATCTGCGCTGGTAGGTCTGTCGGAACAGGAAATTGTACGCGCTGTCGTCGATATAGACGTCCAACTGCGGCAGGCCCGACGCCATGACCCAGCAGTCCACCAGCTCTCGCGTGCCTTTCCACACGCTCGTGCCTGCCGTGTGGACAAACTTGACGGTGGCAAAGTCCTTTGGCGCGACGGACTCATTGCCCAGCCGATGGCGTGCGAACTCGGCTTGGTCCGACGACGTGTGCTTCGTGTAGAAGACTTGCGCGTTGCGTGGGTTGCCGTTCTCCGCGTACCACCGCGTGACCCGGTCGTGGCACACCTGCGTCTTGCACAGCACGGCGTCGACGCCCCAGTAGTGCGCCGGGGTGAGCTCGATCATCTCGATGTTGGGCATCAAGTAGAGCGGCTTGTCCTTCGGCCAGCGAGGAGAATCGGGCACGCCGTCCCAGTAGTGGTTGAAAAAGATCACGGGCGTCTTCGGACACAGGTCGTAGTAGTCCACGTGGCGTCCGAGCGCCGGGTCGAAGAGCTTGGTCTCCAGTACCCACCTCGGCAGCAGGCGCGAGTCGAGATACTTGGCGTAGGCCACTGCGTCCTCGCAGTATCCGTTCCCGCGCAGCCCCGAGGGCAGGAAAACGTCCACGTCAGGGCAGCGCCTCAGCTTCTCCAGCGCGTCCGTGTCGTTGCGGTGGACGAGTGCGTCGCCGTTGTTCGCCGTCGCGTCCTGTCGCTGGTGGCGTCCTCGAGGGGACCCCAGCTGCCAGGGCACCACGGCGTCCTTGCTCGTGACGCAGGCTTCGTGCAGCAGACTCAGGTGCAGGCGGTCGGCCGCAGGGACCTCAGCGTCGGCGTCGGCGTCGGCGTAGACTTCTGCTACCGTCCACGCGTGGTTCGCGGTCACGGCGCGGCGCAGTCGCGCGTCGCCGCCGTCCGTGGCGCCGAGCAGCGACCAGGTTTCCAGCACGAGCGTCAACGCGCACAGCCCCACGACCGCGCCCAGGAAGCCCCGCAGCCAGGCGTGACGCAGCGGGGGCGCGTCCTCCTGCTGCATCGCGACTGCCCCTAATAGAAGAGCGTGGAGTGGTCCGGCTCAGCGCCGTGCCGGTGCCATCTCCCACAATACGTATGACTCAATAGTAGGGGCTAGGTGCTGCACGTACGTCACCCGGCGACCAGCTCAGTCCGGGACGGGATCCGCCATGGCCACGTCCAAGTCCGCACAGCGGCAGCATTGGCTGCTCGTCTTCCTCGTCTTCCTCGTGGCGCTGGGAGTCCTCACGCTCGTGGTGCAGATCGCGTCGCTGCCCGGCGACCAGGTGACGGGCAGCGCGCGACTGCGACGCGCCGTCGGCCAGCGGCGCAGCAACCGCAGCGACGAATTGCAGCAGCAAGAACCGGCAGCCGACGACGTGTCGGACGAGGACCGACTGCACTTGAGTCTGCTGCACGAGCGCTGCGTGTCCGACACGGACGCAGCTTTGCCCTGGCAGTTCGGCAGTCCCGGGCACCAATCGCCCCATGCCACGGCCAGCAACTCGGAGCTCGTGATGCACGAGAACGACACGGATCTGCTGCAGCAGCTCAAGCAGTGCCCCGACGTGGACGTGTTTCTGCCCAGCCACTTGCACGGCAACGGATACTGCGAGGACGCAGTCGCGTACGCCAAGTGTGCGTAGAGGAGAGCTGCAACGTGCTGGAGCAGGTGACAAGTTCGTTTAACGGTTGTGGCTATCTGTCTGTCGGTGCAGATTTACAGTCGCGACTGCTGCCGCTGTGGGCGCTGCAGGTCAAGATGTACGACCCGGAGCTCGGACGCGAGGTGGACTACTTCGACCTGTGCCCCAAGACGCCCATGATCTTCTTCAACCACTACTGGGACGACGTGCCGTCCTTGCCGCGCTGGCCGCAGGACAAGCCGATCTACTTGATGCCCAACATCGAGATGATTGAGCTCACCCCCGCGTTCTACTGGAGGGTGGACGCCGTGCTGTGCAAGACGCACATCTGCTTCGACCGAGTGACCAAATGGTACGAGCAAGAGGGCAACCCGCGCCACGCCGAGGTGTTCTACACGAAGCACACGTCGTCAGACCAAGCGCAGTTCGCGCGCAAGCGTCTAGGCGAACAGGCCATCGCCCCGAAGGACTTCGCGGAGGTCAAGTTCTTGCACACGCCCGGCACCAGCATTTGGAAAGGAACCAGGGCGGTGCTGGACTGCTGGACGTCGACGAAAGGCTTGCCGCCGCTGGACGTGTACATCGGCGAGAGCGCCTACAACTACATGATGCCGCCGCAGTTCCAGAAGAGGCTGAACGTTAGCCGCAGCCCCGTGAACATCCATTTGGGCATGGTGGAGCGCTCCGAGTTTACCAAGATCACGGCCGAGGCTGCCTTCCTCATGTGTCCTAGTCGAAGTGAAGGCTACGGCCACTACATCAACCAAGCGCGAGCCTCTGGGGCGGTCGTCGTGACGACGGATGCAGCTCCGATGAATGAGCTGATCCCCTCAAGAGAAGTGGGCGTGCTGGTCCAAGCGAGGCATCAGAAAGACGACCGGATGCTGCTGGGAGGCAAGTACAAGGGCGAGCACGGCCTGAAGAATGTCAATGGCCTCCTTGCCTCCTTTTCCTCCTACCAGCTCTGCCAGACGGTGCTCGCAATGGTCAAGTCGACGACGCCCGAGCAGCGCAAAGCTATGGGGGCCAACGCCCGCCGACAATATCACGAGGACACCAAGGTCTTTGCTCAAGCGATGCAAGAGCTGCGCGAATTCGCACGGAACGGGGGATAAGTGGTGCCGTATGAAATGTTGTGCGTGAGCAGATGAACGGCTTCTCGTTGCTGTGGCTATTGAATATAACGTGATGAAGGGGGTCCTGCCACAAGATGAATGTCCTGGTGTCCAGAGTTGATGGTATCGCACTTGGATTGTTGTTGTTGCAAGGGGTGAACTGGTTGAGCAGCACCTGGTTTGTCTGCCTTGTGCTCGTTCCAGAAGCCAGTGACGCGGTTTGTGCCATGAACACGAGAAGCTGTGCGAGGATTTGAAGCCGCCGACTCCACGTCGACTCGACGGTCGAGTGGCTTCAGTGATCTCGCCGCCGACATGAACAAGTCGAGCGCAGAGCAGACGTCGAGCCGCCGCCGGGGCTGGGCGTGCCTCTTGCTCGTGCCACTCGTGGCTGTAGGTGTCCTCACGCTCATCGTGGAGACGTCGTCGCTGCTCGGACCGCCGGGAGATAAAGTGCTCGGTCTGCACCGGACCTTCGGACTGACGTGGCGCAACCGCTTCAGCAACCTGCTATCGCCCAACGAGGCTGTTGCAGATGAAGACCTGCTGCACCTGAGTTTGCTACACGAAGTCTGCATGGCGGACACGAACACGTCGCTACCGTGGCAATTCGGGTCTCCCGGCAACCAACTTGTTGGCGGAACGGCCAACAACTCCCAGGTTCTCATGCGCCAGGCAGACCAAGACCTGCTGCAGAAACTTCGCCAATGCCCAGACGTCGATGTCTTCCTGCCGCGTAATGTACACACCAACGGATATTGCGAGGACGCGGTTGCGTACGTCAAGTGTACGTCCAATTTTGCGTTGTGATGATTGATCATCGACTTGGGATTAACTGGGTTTTTTGCTGTTGCTGTTGTGGTGAGCAGACCTGGAGTCTCGCTTGCTGCCTGCGTGGGTTCTCGAGACCAAGTTCTTTGACCCCGACGTCGGACGCGAAGTGGATTACTTCGACTTGTGCCCCAAGACGCCCGTGCTTTTCCTCGATCACCACTGGGGTGGAGTGACGGCGTCTCCACGGTGGCCGAAAGACAAACCGATCTACATGGTGCCCAACATTGAACTAGTGGAGCTCACGCCCACGCACTACTGGGGCGTCGATGCGGTGCTGTGCAAGACCAACGAGTGCTACGATCGAGTGACGAAATGGTTCGAGCAAGAGGGCAACCCGCGCAGGGCAAAAGTGTTTTACACGAAGCACACGTCGACCGATCCAGGTTTGCTCGTCCGAAAGCGCTTGGGTGAATACGCTGTAGCTCCCAAGGATTTCTCCGACATCAAGTTCCTTCACACGGCAGGTACCAGCTCTGCCAAAGGCACGAGGGAGGTGCTGGAATGCTGGACGTACACTGCGGGCTTGCCTCCACTCGACGTGTACATCGACCGCAAGCCCTTCTATCGCTTGTTCCCGGCCTCGTACAAGCTGAAGATCGCCCGCAGTCTTAGCCCCGTGAACATCCACCTGGGCATGATGAATCGCATGAATTACAGCAAACTGCTTGCGGACGCCTCGTTCGTCGTGAATCCAAGCTACAGCGAAGGCTACGGGCACATTATCAACCAGGCGCGTGCTTCAGGGGCTGTCATCATCACGAGCGACGTGCCTCCGATGAACGAGATGATCAGTGCAAACGAGACGGGCGTGCTGGTGTCTGTGAAGCGAGAGAAGCACCCGATGGTGGTGTTGGGCGGCAAGTACAGAGGAGATCATGGCTTGAAGGAGGTCGGCGGCCTGGTGGCTTCCTTCGCGAGTTCCGACGTTTGCGAAGCTGTGCATCGGGTGATGAGGTCAACCACGCCGGGGGATCGAGCTGACATGGGTCTGAACGCCCGTCGGCAGTACCATGCAGACACCAAGTATTTCGCCAGCGCAATGCAGGAAGTGCGAGAGCTCGCCACAAAATAATACTTCGTCGTTTGTTTTGGCATGACCATACCTGCTGTACATGGCGCAATGATTGCTACCGCGAGGTGTGAGGCACCGGTAAGTGTACACAACAAACCACTTGGCGTTCTGAGGTTCAAGCTTACCACGAACGCGAACACAGACGACAACGGAAGAGAAGGAAGGGATGTGTGTTGCAGGCATCTGTACGCTCGAGCTTTACATCACCATCCCAAACCACTACTCCATCTCAACACGAAAAAACTTTGATCAGTCCCCGTTGAGCTCTAGGACGGCCTCCTCCCTCCTCCTCCCCCTGCATTTCGCCATGGATAAACCGCAGACGGCGCGACCAAGAAACTTGGCGTTGCAGCGCTTCTTCGTGGCTCTCCTGGTCCTGTGGGGCTTCGTGATCGTGCTGCAGACGTCGTCACTGTTTGAAGTCTCCAGGGGCCAGTTACCCAGCAGCTCGAGACTCACGAGAGCCTTTGGACTCGGCGCGTCGTGGCGCAGGAGCGACGAGGACGAAGCGTACGAAGTTCCTTTGGCTGATGCGGGAGACCCGAACGACGTGTCCGACGAGGACCTGCTGCACTTGAGTCTGCTGCACGAGCATTGTGTGTCGGATGCTAACGGTTCGCTGCCCTGGGAGTTCGGCAGTCCAGGCCACCAACTGCCCAATGCGTCGGCGAGCAACCCGGAGGTCGTGATGCGCCGGAACGACCCAAAGCTGCTGGAGAAGTTGCGCCAATGCCCCGACGTAGACATTTTCCTTCCAGCGACTCTGCACGGCAACGGGTATTGCGAGGACGCGGTGGCCTACGCCAAGTGTGCGTAGACTGTTAAGTAGGTTCGAAGGTTTGACGCACTCACTCACTGTGTGGCTGCTGCTCTGCTTGTTTGTAGACTTGAATTCTCGGCTGTTGCCGAAATGGGCTCTCGAAGTCAAGCTGTACGATCCGTATCGCGGATACGAAGTCGACTACTTCGACTTGTGCCCCAAGACGCCCATGATCTTCTTCAATCACTACTGGGACGGCGTCCCATCGATGCCGCGGTGGCCGAAGGAGAAGCCGGTGTATCTCATGCCCAACATTGAGATGTTCGAGCTCACGCCGGCGCACTACTGGAAGGTGGACGTGGTGCTGTGCAAGACCCAGGAATGCTACGACCGAGTGACCAAGTGGTACGAGCAGGAGGGCAACCCGCGGAGTGCATCCGTGTTCTACACGAAGCACACGTCCTCGGACCAGGCTCAGTTCGCTCGCAAGCGCATGGGGGAACGCGTCATTCGGCCCAAGGACTTCTCCACCATCAAGTTCCTCCACACGGCAGGCACGAGCTCCGCGAAAGGGACAAGAGAACTGATGGAGTGCTGGGTGTTTGTGCCGGGCCTGCCGCCACTCGACGTGTACATCGCCAACAAACCTTTTGACCTCTTGTTCAAGGCCAAGTTCCGGAAACTCCTGCGGTTCAGCCGCAGCCCCGTCAACATCCACGTTGGTTTAATTGAGCGCTCGGCGTTCACCAAGCTGACCGCCGACACCACCTTCTTCATGTGCCCAAGTACCAGTGAAGGCTACGGCCACTACATCAACCAAGCTCGAGCAGCTGGCGCGGTGGTTGTCACCACCGACTTGTCCCCGATGAACGAGCTCATTACAGCGAACGAGACGGGCTTTCTCATCCCCGTGACGCCTCGACGGCACCCCAAGCTGGTCATGGGAGGAGCTTACAGGGGACCGCATGGCTTAAGGGACGTTGAGGGACTTGTGGCGACGTTCAGAGGCCCCGACGTTTGCGAGGTTGTTCGAGAAATGGTGTCGTCCACCACTACCGAACAGCGAGCGGAAATGGGCGCAAAGGCCCGACGAGCCTACCACGAAGACACCAAGTTCTTTGCCAACGCGATGCAAGAGCTACGACAGTTTGCAAGACGTGGGAATTGATAATAACGCTACGGCGTACAGAATGAAAGTTTTCAAGGTCATCCGAGCTCAGTCGCTTTGCTCGTCGTCAGCGTCGGCGGCGAATGTGTGCGCCCGCAGGATAGTCGAAGCTTGGATCTGGTACGCGTCGCCCTGCTCTTCTCGGCCTCGCCACTTCATGAGTTGTCCGAGCTGCATCAAGGTCTGGGCCTCCATCTTCCAGTCGCCGGTCTCCCGCGCTCGGACGAACTTCTTCTGCAGCTTGTCTTCCTCCACCACCGTGTCGACCGGGGGGATGTCGTGTTTCAGATACTACCCAACAATCCACGGCATCGTGAGAATACGGAGCAAAAAGGCCTCGGCGTCAAGAAAACTCGCAGCTCACTCGGGTACGCTCCGTGATGTACACATAGCGGTTCTAGTCAAATTCACACAACCAAGTCAGTTTAGGTACCTAGGAACGCATTGTACAGCAGCAACCTTCACACGTACATCCCTGCCCTTCTTCTTGGCTGGCGGTGGGGCCATTAGCGAGCTCTTTCCAGAAAGTGGCGACGAAAATAGTCCGACGTCGCCATTTCTCAATGGAAGGTACTGGAGTCTTCATGTTCACCACTGTGCAGGCTCCGGTAACTTTACCGCTGAGCGCGTTCAGTCTGGAATTCACCCCGTTCCGTCACAGTTTCGCGCCTCATGGTTCAGCTCAAGGTGAAAAGCAATATCCCGCCGCAGAAGAAGTCGGTTGGGGCTCCACGTCCCCCATGGGACCCGATCTCCGCGCTGCACCAGATCGACCACGTGGAGATCAACCACACTCGCGTTCGAGGCGGCGTCGTGTTCTACAACGTGGAAGTGTACGTCAGACACCAGGTCAAGGGTCAACCGCGGGTCAACCAGAGCGTGGAAGCCGAGCCTGACTACGTTGTGCGGCGTCGATTCAGCGACTTTGACTTGCTCCGTCGTCACGTAGCGCAACACGCTCGACGAGAGATCGTCGGCGCTTGTCGCTACTGCGACCGCTTCCGGCTGTTCATGCTGCGTTGCTACAAGCAGCCGAAGGCCTTCGTCAAGCTTTGCACAGGCGTTGACACGCGGAAGAAACTACTCGAGCGGTTCCTCAATCGGATGGTCGAACTTGCTGTTACGGACGAGAGAGCAGCGCTCGGGGCTCCGCGGGTGTGCCAATGTCCTGGCGTCCGCGCCATCCCGACCCTTATCGACCAGTTCATGCGCAACCGGCACGTCGTCGTGTGAGCAAAGGGGGCGCTTGGTAAAGGGGAACACAAGGCGTGGGTATGACTGATGATTTGCACATACTCGTAGTTGGTGCATGCTACTTGAAGCTCATCCCGAAAAACCAGTACTACTTGTAGTACGAGTTTCTATGGACACTACCCATATAGTCGCAATCCCTTTGATTGTTATTGGTAGTGACCCCATAATCAACTACCTTTGTGAACTACCTTTGTGGAATCAACTTGGTATTTGCCTGTCAGTAGCGGAGTTTACGAACTGATAAGTGCCGTAATACCTGCAAGACTCAAGTTCTCGCCATAGTAAGATGGAGGTACACCTTCGACATTTGGCATGGGTCGATGGATAGATGCGTGGTTGAACTTTTAACCGTCTCACTTGAATTAGTTGACCAGCATGCGTACGAAAGAAACGTGCACTCAAGTCATTCACAGCACTAATCAACCCTACGGAGACGTCTATCTAGGTAGGCTGGAGTGTCTTGAGCATCGCCCTTCACGTGCCAATTTAACTCTCACTTTCGAACTTGCATCGGACCGAACAAGCTCCAACGAAAAATGATGTTCCAGTCGACAGTCGCGCTCGTCGCTGCATTCGCTGCTATCTCTACGGGCAGCACCACCATCGGCACTTCGGGCCCTGGGATTCTTACATCCAGTCGCCCGCATCCCGAGACGTTCTCCCGGAGAACATCCACGGCGTCTCTGGCAACGTCACGGTGTCCGAGTCGAATCCGCTGGCTGCAACGCTCTCCGGCAACTGTTTCACTGTCACTTTCACTTCGGCCGTCAGGTGTCGGGTGTTGTCACCGTTCACTTTGGAGTATCAACCGATAGGGACTCGCAGTTGGGCGTCGCCTTCACCGAGAGCAAGCGATACATCGGTATCACGTCGGATCGTGTTACTGGGCCGCTTCTGGATGGCACACTTTTCGCACGTGCCAAGCCCGAGACCACCTTCACCTTCGACCGTGAGTTCGGACGCGGCGGGTCCGCTACCTGACGATGTCCACGAGCTCCGTTGAAAGTGTGGAGATGACAGGCATCTCGACGCACTTCACGGCTTCTCCCAGCACCGACGACGACAAACTGCGGGAGTACTCCGGTTATTTTTACTCGGATGATGATCTACTCAACCGCATCTGGTATGCTGGCGCGTACACACTGCAGCTCTGTGGGATCTCTGCTTGTGAGGCACGCGCTTCTCCTCCCGCTATTACCGCCGGTTGGGTCAACAATGCCACGATTGAAGACGTGTCTGCTGAGGCCGAAGTCTTCGTGCACGGCGCTGTTACACACGGTGTAGCTGCAACCGCTCAAGGTGCCGTTGGAAGCACCGTGATAGTGCAGCGGTTGTTGAAACCTACGACGACTGGCCGCGGTATGAATCCCACGACCTCTCACAGCCGTAGCAGCTGAGCTAACTCTCAAATACATTCACTTCTACTTTTCTCGTGGCGTGGAACAGGCGCTAAGCGTGATAGCACACCGTGGCCTGGTGACTACGGAGTTGCTACGCATTCCAAGGCGGCGTCGCTCAACGGGGCAACCTCCTGTCTGTCCGCAACGCGCTGGAATCGATCATCGGTATCTAGGCTTCGACGGGTGAGTTCCCCTACGCTGGCACGCCATTTGGCTCGGCTACCAAGAAGCAGGCACAGGCTCGGACACGTATCACCTCTGGACGATCATCGCGCTCGCAGACTACACCATGCTCACGAATGACCACACGATGGTGGCGGAAGCATGGGACCGGGTACAACGTGGCTTCGCGTTCACTCTCGCAAAGGTCGACACGTCCGATTCTCTTCTCAACGTCACGGATCTCAGCGACTGAGGACGCGTGGGCCAGGGAGGCAAAAACACCGCCGCTAACTCGTTGCTGTATCACGCGTTGAAGGTGAAGCTGGCAGATGACTTGGGCTTCGGTGAGCTCAGCTACAACTGCAGGTCCTTCAGTGACATTACTGAAGACCTCAAGAGCGCTGTCAACGAAAAGCTCTGGGACTCTTCGGCTGGGTTCTTCTGTGACAGCACGACCGCTCTTGGTGCCGCGTTCTACCCGCAGGCTGTATCCTACTGAATTGTCTACGCTGTATGATACAGAATACGCTAATCTGTCGTTTTGTCATTCTGTACTACGATATTATACAGAATAGAGGTGTACATGGGGGCTTCCGAAGCGTCGAGGGCGGCAGCTGAAAGGAAGGCGGCAAAGACGGAGGCAAAAGGAGTCGCACAGAATGCAGTGATTCGGAATGTCACCAAGGCACTCGATGGCCAACCCGGCAAAAGGCTCATCATTGGAGACAACTTCTACACCTCATGTGCTCTATCGCTCGCACTACTCAACTTCGGTTTGTACTACGTTGGCACGCATCGTACTGACCGTCTCGGTTGGCCCCCAAACTTCCAGTTTACGCAACAAAAGCGACCAAAAAGTATGGCACGTGGCACCTACCGCATTGCCCAGTCCAGAGATCACCCCAAGTTGATTGCGGTTTCCTGGATGGACTCAAAGCCTGTGAGTATGATTGGCACGGGTTGTGGGACTATCCCCGCGACGGTTTTGAGAAAGGAGAAGGGTTCAGTTGTCCGTCAAGTGGTTCCATGCACTCAGTTGATTGCAGACTATTACGGTGGTATGGGGGGTCGACAATCACGACCAGCTACGTTTGCAGAGGTATTCGAGTCAGCGCTGTGTGGCGTTCAAAAAATACTATCGCCAACTTTTCCTCGGCTTTGTCGACATGGCCTAGTCAATAGGTTCATAATCCACAAGATGATCATGCGGGAGGCGGGCGAGCGTGTGCCTACACACGCAGAGTACATGCGTCGTCTGCATCGAGAGCTGCTCGGAATTACGGTGCCAAGCCTCCAAAGTAATATGAGCGCAGAAGACCTGGTCTTGACGCCCATTCCTACCCGTGAGCACAAGTTGCAAAACTCAGAGAATTACTACACTGCGGATGGTCAGCACAAGCGCCGCCAGCACCTTTGCAAGGTATGCTCAGCGATGGCAACTCCCCAAAAGAAACGTTTCGAAACCAGTTTCTACTGCAAGCGGTGCACGGATCACTTCGGGGGCTACGTTCCGCTCTGCAACCGTGTTCGCCGAGAAGAGACCGGGAACACACTCACTTGCGAGCAGATTTGGCACCAGACCTGGGTAAACGGCACCGTCATCCCCCCGGGCCTAAAGAAGCACATCCGCTTCCGCAAACGCAAACGCTGCGAGGCAGAAGAGGAGAAATAGGCGAGCTAAGGCAATGATAGCATAACTTTGTGGTATACATATGTACATGTAAACATCTTCGTAGCGCGCACTGAATGCTTGTCAGCCGTTTAGCCGAAGTCTGTAAGACAATCCGTTTGAGTGAGGTATTGGTTATTACAAGTTTTGCGACATCCGCGCATCCTTACAGATCCGCTCTCAGCCAGTAAGAAGCAGGATTTCTCCCACGTGGCGGCGCGTACACAGCGTTTTTGTTAGTGAAATCGTAGTTGATGTGCAGGTTCGCAGCGTTTACCTCATATACCATTGCGGACGGCTTGCAACGCATTAACTCTGACAACCTGCGATGTATAATTTGATCAAGTCAAGCACGTATTCTGTAGGATACAGAATAAATCCTCGTCCTACAAGGGTTAATAGAACGTCCATTCGAGTAGTTTGGTATCCTTTCGAGTAGTTCCGCATCTATTCGAGTTAATACGCATATATTTGAGTGGATGCGCATTTACTCGAACGGATGCGATTTAATTCGAACAGAATCCGAATCAGGTTTAGCCATCGACTTTAATCTCCCTCATTTTCTACGCTCCCGCACACCCTCACCGCTAACACTACCTGTCGTTCGGTATGTCCTAGGGTCACTGCGTGCAGACTCCAGTTGAAGAAACAGGTCAAGAAGTTGAGGATCTGGCAGGATGCCAACGAGGTAGAGATAAAACCAGTGACTCTACCTGGCTGGCGTGGCAAGATGTCAGACCCGGGGCTCAACCACATAAATGACTCTAGTCAAATCAGCGGGCGTTACAGAGGGAAGGGTGGTGGGCGTAGGCGAAAAGAGAAGTCGTACGAACAGCGTGTGTGGATTATTTCGATAACTGCCGACGCGACGGTGGGGTTGTCACTTAGGAAATACTGCTGAGTTACTACCGCACAAATATCGAGGAATTTGCGTTGGTCAAGGATAAAACACAGCAAGGCTGGATTAGACCTTTTTTTTAGTATTATTGGGCGACGGATATTCCTGGGGTGCGGCACGACGCGGAGACGGAATTTGCTGCACAAGATCCTAGTCAAGCTGCATCTAAACATCAACTGGAGGAGCCCGTCGGTTAGTTAGAGTGTAAGCCCTTAGCGTCACGCTTTTAAGCCACCTCATTGGACAAAATGTTGCCGAGCGAAGCGAAGGCGGCGACGGCCACTCGATAAAAACCTGCCTAGCGGGACCGAAGGGCCCGCATAACCTCTTTGTACTTTGCGGGACCGAATGGCCCGCCCTTCCTACCGAAGCCGAAGGCGAGGTAGCTCGCTTACAAACCAAGCACGGCGAGTAGTGCCGCGAGCCCCTGCGAGCGAAACGGGTGCGCTTTCTGCTGCAGCGAAGCGTAGGCAGCTTGCGTTGTAGTGGAGCGAGCTCTGGAGCGAGCGGCACGGGTACCAGCTAAACCCCTTCCGCCGCGTAGCAGCGGCGCTTGGCTAGTTGCTTTCAGCAACCACAGCTGAATCTGTGCACGTGGAAATATCCTTGGTCGCGACTAGCGAAAACACTGGGTTGGAAGAGGAATCGACGGCGGAAGAAGTTTGCAGGTCCGTGGATTAACCGTCGAGTTCGACTGATGAAAATCGGGATTAAGTGGTGGAGATTGCAGCTGAAACGACCAAAGTGGTGATGAAAATGGAGTAGTACCGATTCGGGCAGTTGTGCTCGCAAAGGCACCTCATCTGTTATCACTACGACTGCTTGTTGATCCTGTCCGTGCTAATGCACCTTACGCGGAGTACGCTTCATGCATGCGTAAGCTAAAAGTGTGCGAAAAGAAGCGCGCCAGTATTTCGATTGCTTGCAAAATGGACAAGCGCGCAACCCCTTCTAAAAAGATTTGGACTTTCTGCCTTCACGTATAGTAAAGTCGATTGGAAAGAAAGTTGATGCTTTCAGAGTCAAGTGGAAAAAGACGCGTGGGACCCCCATTGACCGCAAGAGCTAGATGTCCTTCTACAATGGGAGGCGCAGGGGAAGCACGCAGAGTTTACTCCTGAAGTTGGTTTTAATGATGAACCCCATATGCCTCCGGAGGATTTAAGCCTTCATCTTCTTAGGCTGCGAGTGCTGCATGAAAATTGGTTTTTGGTTGAGTTCTGCGGCCAGGAGAAAATTGACGAAGCCTGCTTGGATACAACTATTCTCAATCTTATAAGACAATACCGCACGGAGCACCCAAGAAAGCTATTGCGCGGACGCGGAAGCGTATCAAAACCAATGTTTCCCAGCACGGCATCTACGAGGCGCCATTGAAGCATCTCTCCGGCCGAAGATCTCGGGATCTGGCGGCACTGCTTGAGCGCCTCCGCCATGTCTACCATTAGCGGCGGACAACGATTACGACGCTCTTCCGCCGTCTCAAGCAGGGCAAGCTGCGCTCCTGCACAAGAGTGACCCGCCCGCTTCTCACGGCCGAGAATTTGCAGACTCGCATCAAGTTCTGCCTCGACCACGTGGACACATCCATCAACAAATACCGTGAAATAATGGACGTGATCCATGTGGACGGGAAGTACTTCTTCCTCACGGTTGTGAAGCGGCGCTTCAAAATGCTTCATGACGAACCAGAACCGGCTTGTAAGCGTAAGAGCAAGCGGCACATCACAAAAGTGATGATGCTGGCGACCGTGGCCCGCCCTCGATACAATGAGGCAGGCAACTGCATTTTCGATGGAAAGGTGAGGACCTGATCATTTGTCGACCACACGCTGGGGCAGAGGGCCAGCCGAAACCGACTCGCAGGAACGCCCATTGTTAAACCAATTACAGCTATGAAGGAGAACTACCTTGAGATGCTCATTGACAAACTGTTGCCTGCGATTCAATCAAAATGGCCGGGGGCGACGGAAGAGGTGTGCGCATCACGATTCAGCAAGATAATACCTCCCCCCATATTGGCCCCACGGACCCAGCGTTTTTGTGCCGCAGTCGGTGCTCTGGGCCTTAATGCAGCTCTCAAGTTTGAGCCTCCAAATAGCCGTGACATGAACTGTTTAGGCCTCGGAGCGTTTCGCGCTATCCAAGCCCTGCAACAGCTGCGCTCAGCGCGCACCGTGGCAGAGTTGGTGGACGCCGCGACGGATGCGTACTGGGAGTTGGCGGACAAGACCCTGAACAACATTTTCCTCTCACTACAGTGTGCAATGGAGTCCTGCATTCGAGAAAGAGGGGAGAACACATACAAGCTCGCGCACATAGCGACAGTGAAGCTTCGCCGGGAGGGAAGACATCCTTTGAGCATCCCTTGTTCTGACTACACTGTCTCGGTTATGCATGCGTTAGGTAGCGTCACACCATCCACTCATAATGAACCTAAGAATAAATACAGGACAAGTAATCTGAAACAAGCCAAATGGTGAAGTGGACAAGTGAACTGGAACGCAATGGTGAATGTTAGGTCTGGGATGCAGTGTTTTTCGCTGTAGGATAGTTGCAATCTGGTGAAGGTTTGCAATGTCGAAGGAGGGATCCGATCGAACCAGCGCGTCAATGTCGTGGTTTGAGCCTTCCATACCAAATAGGTATGCCAGGACCACAAGTCGCGTGATGCACAGCCTCAAGGACGATGGTCGGTTCTATCTCCTTGCCGGTGTACTACCCAGCCCGTCGGACAGTACTTCCATCGCCAATGCATGCACTCTAGACTACGTACCATGCCAACAACCCTCGATCCTCGTGCGCAAGTAGCCGCTCAATATCTTCATTCGTCGGTACTCGTCACCAAACACCTTCACTACGACCATACAGAACCGTTTCAGTCTCTTGAGCACTGTCCTTTCTCCCACCGCATCAGCAGACGTGCCATACGCGAGATGCCGGATCGCTGCTGTGCACTTCTAGAGCGCGCTGAGGCCGAGCTTTTCCGTGGCGTCGCGGCGCTGTTGGAAATTGTCGTCGTGGGCCTCAACGGAGCGCACAACACGTAGAAAAAGGTGGCACCGCCTACGAAAGCGGCGCCGGAACGTCTCCTCACTCTAGACGAGGGCATCACCAAAGTAACCGGAAACGAGGCGAGCGGCAGATTTCAGCACTCGACGCTCGACG
>JAGDFM010000057.1:0-27904 GCA_019155715.1 Phytophthora pseudosyringae
GCCGTCGACGACGGGGAAATGCAACGCACGTAAGCGTCTGTAGACTGCGGAGATTGATCTGATCACCCGGTGAGGAAGTGACCGCGACGTGTGTGTGACGTGAGTTTATAGTTTTGTGTTAAAAAAATCCGAACCTCGCTGGCTAGTCCGTTGTGATTGGATGAAAACCGACAAACACGACTCTGATTGGACGACGAGAGTGAGGCTTGTAACTGCCAAAACTTCAACTTGGTCAACTTATCCTTATTGCGCGTTCACCGGCAAACCAAAGGCTCTGCAACCCTCTCACCTCGGTCTGCCAGCGATGGGCACGTTGGCAGTGGCGCAGCAGGTGACGAGCCCGATCGCACGTGGACGGCCGTCTCTACGACCATCTTCTGCCTGTGGATGGACATCACGGTGGACGTGCAGCCAGACGCCGGCAATGCTCCTGGTGGCGGATTTTGCCGGCGACCGACAGACGCTGGGGCGCAGCTCTGATCTGGGGCCAGACGCTGGGCTGACGCTGCGCTACTTCATCGGCATGCTCTGCGTCGTCAAGGTCGTTTGTGTGGCTGTCGCTGTGTTCTTCGGCAAGGAGACTCCGTTGTTGGAGACTGACTACTAAGGTGAGCACCTGCCAGAGCGTCCTTGACGTTCAAGACCATTTCCAAAGGATGCCGCCCATGCTCACGGTGTACGCAGCCATCCTGTTCTTCGAGCTGTACAGCTACTCGGACTACACCGGCAACAAGGGGGAGTTCTTCGGCCTGGTGGAGCACGGCGGCAGTGCTACTAACGCAGACACATGCAAACCCGTGCAGACAGCATACAACTACGGCGTGAGCAAGGCCAGCGGACTCGGCGATCTTCTCTTCAATAGCATGCGCTACATGTTCTCGTGGATTCTGCCGCTCCTAGTTCGTCAGTTCGGCGCTCGCTGGGTACTGGGTACTCTCCTTCTTCATGTTGGCACAGGCTCTGCTCATGGCCATGGCCTTCTGCTCCAGCGTGGGCTTTGACCTCTTCGTCGTAGCCATTCTGTCCGTGGCGCAGAGTGCTCATGGTGGCCACTCCCATCCACGTTTTGGGGGGCCGCAACGACGTGGACATCGGCGTGTACGTCGGGGTGCTCAACTCGGCGAACTGCTTCGGTCAGCTGCTCAACTACGTCATTGGCTCGGCCCTCGTTCGGCTACAAATTGCCAGGGTTTTTGTGGAGCTATGAGCTTCTTGGGCTTTCTCGTCGGTGCCTTCCTCTATAAGGCGAAGATGCACTCCATGTAAGAGTACTTTCTGGTAAATCTAGTGGATGGAAGACAAGCGGGCTAGCTAGAACTTGTCGACCACATCCGTCGTATAAAGCAGCTCGCGAGTTGTAGCTGAGAATTTGATGTAAGATTGATAGCGCGCTCTTCAGCCGCTTTTGTATTTCCAGGCGAGTCACACGTGGAGGATTTCAGTCTCGCAAAACGCAACGAACATATCAACCCCTTTTTATGAGTATTCCATTCTCGCTTCCGAACGCTTCCTGCGTTGAGATATTGATTCAGTGACTCGGCATGGCATGCATCACGACTTTTTCACCAGCATAAAGCATAAACTCATTGATCACTTTGTGTCACGTTTTGCGCTTGCTGCTCCTCCATCTTTTTGTTCTCGTGCAGTTTTCGGTCCACTGGCACTAGTCGTTGTCGGAGTTGTAGTAGCCTTAGCTTTCGCTGCAGTTGCAGCAACCGCAGCCGTGTGCGCCAGCAGAGCTGCCGTCGGGCCTGCACTCTTTGTGGTGGTAGCGGGGGTCTTAGGCGTACTTGCAACTGCCGCTCCTGCAGAAACCGAACTCACTGGTTTGGCACCACTCGTGTGCAGTGGCGATGCTGCAGGTTTCGCCACCGGGGTCGGTATTGCCGGTGCCAGAGTTGGCTTCGGTTTGATGTTGCTAGTCCCCATGGCCTTTTGCCAAATACGTAGACGCACCACTTCTCGGTTGAACCGCTCGACATCGTGTGCACCCAAAACCTGACACTGGTGCCGGACTTCCGCTGACGCCTCTCCAAATCGGCGCTGGATAGCTGGAGCAGACAACTCGAACTTTGCTCCTGGCGTCTTTTTCGCCTGCTCTTCGCGAAGCCGGAGCTCAAAGAACTCGAGCTCGGATCGAGCACGCTTTGCAGCGGGGGGAGGGGTCGAAGACGGCGTGAAAACGCGCGGAGGCGTCGCCAACTTCGGCTTTTTAGTGGCTGTCGCATTACTGGCCGCCGCAGCTTGCTTCCGCTTCAGATCTGCTGTTGAAGGTTGTCCTGCAGCTCTCGCCAGTGCTTGAACTGGCGGGTTCGCCTTCCGTCTAAGAAACCTGGAAGCCACGAACGTCAGTGGCAGCGCGTCTTTCGGCCCGAAAGGACGATACCAAGCGTCCGGCGCCCCCGTCGGCAGCGAGTAGGTCGGGTACAACCGGACCGACGGCCCTCTCTCCTCGTCCTGCGTCTCCGAGGTGTCGTCACCCTGCGTTTCCTTCTGCTTTGTGCCGGTTTCGCTAGTCGTGTCCTTTTCTGCTTGGGGCTCCCTGTTCTTCGCTGCTTCTTCACCTCCAGTAGCAACCTGTTCACTCTTCTTTTCGGTCGCCTCGTCAGTGGCCACGTCTTCAGCTTTCTCCTCTGCTTTTGCTCTTCTGGCCGCCACTTGAGCGTTGATTTCCTTTGGGGGTTTGTGGAAATCCTCCTCGTCCGAGTCTGGCAGCAGCTCGTCCGTCTCGACCACCGGAATTTCGCCATAGGCCAGGAACTTCCACAGCAGCTGACACTCTGGGGGCGTCATCCGCAGCTTGTGCATCGTCTCCATCTTCCTAGCGACTGGTTCCCACTTGATGAAGGCTGTAACGACCATGGAGCTTTTAGTTTACACCTCTGCATGTAGTTTACCGCAGGGTAACCCCCTCGCGTAACCCACCTGGGGACTTGGCCTCGTCCAGCACGGTCGGCGCCAGCGTCTGCTTCTTCAGTTGACTCATGATAACCTCGCACAGCAGCGCGCAGTCGTGGCTCGAGTACCGGCTCAGCACCTTGCCGCCGTCGTGTACCCCTGGGTCGGCGGAGAGTACCCCCTGGGTTACACTCGAGTTGGAGCCCGTGTGCGCCGCCGCCCGCAGCCGCCGCCGCACGACGACAGGCGCGAGGTCGGCGGACGCGGGAGACGCCGCGGCGCCTCGGACGGGCGACGAGTTGCGCGTGGACGCGGGCGTGGACGCAGGGGACGCGGAGCGGGTTACGCGGCGTCGCTGCGAGCGGCGAGAGACGCTGGCAGACGCGGGAGGGAGGGAGGAAACGGCGGCGGAGGCCGCGGCCTTGGCACTCGGCTGGTGCTCGCGCTTGGAGCGGCGCGGCGCCAGCTCCGAGTCCATGGCGCGACGTTGGCGCGTGTAAACTAAAGTGTACACACTGTACTGTGTAACATTTGGTGTGGTGCACATGTAGGATAGTACCGTGATGGATCAAATAATGACTGCAACTTCAAGTTCTTTGGAGCGGGTAGTTCGTAGCCATGCAGTTAGGGACTGATAGGTACCTGAGTTTCTGGCCGTAGTCGTCTCGCCGGTGTCTTCAACGTAGTGGCGTATGCTAACGCTGCGGCCAAACAAGCAATGAGCTAGCAACCTCTCGGAGGATTCTACAATAATAACAGCGTAATTCACAAGCGGCGATGAAGTATCGGATAGTGTGAGTGGCCAGGACATTTGCCATGACATCCAAATCCTTGCACTCGATAATCGGCCGAGTATGGGCACGTGCTTCGCTGGAACGTTTGTGGTAGCTTCCTTGTGGCCGGGATCTCTTCAAGCGACCCCCTCCCGGTGAATTTCGGCACTTTTATGGTAAAAACATATCTTTGTGGCCGCATCTCTAAGGTTTATTAACTCAAAAGAGCGGTTAACTTAGGTGTCAAAAAAATACGTCTTCCTCTGGACGATTTCAATAAATGGCACTTACTATTCGTAGCTCTCTTGAGAGATCCACCACGATCCATTATCAAACGGATTCAGCGAGGTTCAGACTGCCAAAGCAGTGATACGGTTGAAGCCGAACGATACGTTTCCAAAATTGCTACTTTTTAGCTATTGCAAAGGCACTACCGGTATGCAGTTAGCTGTTTATCGGCGCCACGTTCTGCACAAGCCACTTCCGATGTTGTGCTCTGCGTGTGGACTATGAATACAATGACTATTATTCAGTTTTCGAAACTTACGAGCGCATAGGTTGCTTGAAGGGGGTACATACAGCTAAGCTACAGCTCTCTCTCAGAACACGAAAGGAGCTCAGGAAAATAGTAGCGGTTGTGTTTTCCTTCGCCGGTGAGAGATTACAGCTCATCGCGCTGGATAACCTGCAACTTGTACAGCACTTCAGCCGCAGTCGGTCGCTCCACAGGGTCCAGCGACACACACTCGTTTCCCAAAGCCACCATGGACGCTATCGCTTCGGGTGAAAACTGGACGCGTAACTTGCCCATTGCCATCCGCTGAAGAACTGCCGTGTCGCGCATCCGACGACCTGAGCCGTCCATTTCAATCGCGTGGGAATACGGCAGCACCTGCAAATCCAGCTCCGACAAGACCACCCCAAACGAAAAAATGTCGGCTTTGTCGTCGTACCGCTCTCCCATGAGCACTTCCGGTGCCATCCACAGCGAAGTGCCCACTCCAGCCGTCATGGTGTGGTCTGCTCGCTCTCGGGAGACTCCAAAGTCGGTCAGCTTTGCATCGAGCTCAGCGGTCAGCAGAATGTTCCTCGACTTGAGGTCGCGATGGATGACCAACGGACTCAAGGAGTGCAAATACGTCAGACCATGTGCAACGTGCAAGGCGATCTTCACTTTGTTGTCGTCGAAGCCAACCGGGTGATGCTGGTTGTCGTAGGACGCGAGAAGTCCTGTCAAATCTCCGCCATCCATGAATTCTGTGACGGCGCAAAGATCACTGAGCGAGTCCCACGCGACACCGACAAATTGCACAATGCACGGATGATCAAGCGACGCCATGAGCTTCACTTCCGCTAAGAAGTTGTTGACATGGGACACACTCTTGGCATTGACAGGGTGCATCTTTTTCACTGCCACAACAAGGCCATTGAACGCACCCTTGTAAACCTTCCCATACGCGCCTTGACTGATCAGCTCGCCGACGTCAATTTTCTCCCTTGGGATTCGTGCAGTAGTTATGACATCGTCATTCCAAAGACCAACTTTGCTGCGTGGCCTTTGCTGTCTTTCTCGGGGAATGGCGCTTTTCGCCACGCGGTTTCGAGGCGAAATTGTGGGCCCGAATGGGTATTCGAGTCCATCTTCCTGTCTGTTCTCTTCGAGCCAGGCCAGGCTCTCCTCACACTTGGTTAGTTTTGTCCTCTCCGTCCGCCTCCAGGTGCCACACCAGGCGATCCCGACCTCAAGCACTGTGAATCCGAAAGCCGCACAACTGGCAGCAACGATGGAGCTGCTGATATCGAAAGGACAGCCATGATCGGAGAAGGATTCACGTTTGAATTCGCGGACAGCAAACAGCCCCGTAGCAACGCAGCAAGGCAGCAGCAGCGCACTGATAGCAATCGCCAAAATCTTGCTCTTGATGCAGCACGATGCAATATACCTGAGGATCGAGACCACCAGGCACCCTGCAGTGGTAAAGCAGATTAACTCGTTCAGAAGAGCATGGTTGAGCGCCACCAACACTGCGAGTGCCGCACACCCGAGCGCCATGGAGACGCACTCGGCCGCGAGAATCCCCACGTCGAAGCTGGCCATGATGAGATTCGGCATCTCGGTCGTTGCTTCACACTTGCGTCGAAAACTGTAAAGTGCGTCTGCGTTAGCACCGCGCAACCTCTTGTAAACAAGAAGAGCCGTTGAGTAAGAGGCCTTTAGGTACACAGTCCAGCTTCGAGCACTCCGCGCGGCAACAACAAAACAGCTCCGGCGTTTTCTGAACTCGTAATCCAGGTGGCCACACCTTGTCAGAAAAAAAAAAAAACGCTTGCAGGGTTCAGTCGTGCACGCTGGAAACTATCCAAATCAAGGTTCAAAGTTCAAACCAAACCAAAATTACCGATGAACCAGGTTTGGGTTGAAGTCCGATAACGGCTTTAGCTCTAAGGATCGAACCAAGTTTCAGGGCGTTGGCGTTCAAACGTGAAATATTTCTTCGAACCAATATTAATACATTTTGTATTAATACGTTTTGGTTGGATTGATTTGTTTCAAGCTTGTCGTTAAGCGAATAACTGCACGCAACTGAGTCCCTTCAGTGTCCAGAACACACGATTCAATGGCATCGTTCGAGTGTTGTTTGTCTACCAGCTCATCGCATTACGTGCACAGGATTTCGCAGTCGGTCACATGCGCCATCCGCTGGAGATTGATACACTCACTCCAGCAGCAGTTTGGGTTTTTCTGGCAACAGCGCTCCGAGCTCGCGCTGTGCAGCTCTCTCTGCCCCAAGCAGACTGGAGATTTCTTTTCGAATGCGTGCTCGAGACAGCTCATCTCATCTCTTTGGCGCGTTGTGCCATCAACTTCAACACCGGGTTGTCTTCGCTTAAGTCCGATTTTGGTAGTTTGCTCTGGACCCAGTCATTTATACTTCTCAGCGAGAGTAAAACCCTCAGTAATAGCAGCAATGGACCGCGGCGGCAGCAACCTTCGCGGCGGCCGGGGCGGGCGAGGCTTCGGACGCGGACGCGGTGGTGGGAGGGGCAGAGGACGAGGACGAGGACGCGGCGGCGGCGGAGGACGCGGGAGCAGAGGCAGCTTCGGCTTCCGTCACGACCGTCACGACGACCAGCAGGGGTACGACCAGGGGTACGCTCCGCCGCCGCAGACGTACCCCCCGCAGTACCCCGCTCCGCCCCAGACGTACCCGTCGCAGCAGCCACCTCCGCAGTACTCGCCGCCTCAGGAGCAGTACCAGCAGCCGTACCAGCCTCCGCGGGACCAGTACCAGCAGCCGTTCCAGCCCCAGGAGCAGCAATGGCAACAGCCTTCGCCGCTGCCCCAGCAGTTCCAGCAGTTCCCTCCCCCGCCGCCTCCGATGGACAGGTTCCAGCCCATGGACACCTTCCAGCAGCCGCCTCCTCCTCAGCAGTATCAGAACCAGCCGTTCCAGCCTCAAGACCAGCCGTGGCAACAGCCTCCGCCGCAGTTCCAGCAGTTCCAGGACGAGAGCCCCAGGTACTCGAGCCATCCGCCGATGCCGCCCATGCCGGCGCCGCCGACGGACTACGCAGACGCGACACGAACGAGACAACGGGCCTATGCTCCAGTTCCGCCCGAGGACGACGCGCCCGATGCCCGACCGCCGTCGTACCAGGAGACAAACCAGCAGCAGCAGCAACAGCCTCCGTTGCCGCACCGGGACCCTCGCGGTGATTGGCAGCAGCCTCCGCCGCAGTATCAGAATCAGCAGTTCCAGCCTCAGGACCAGCAGTGGCAGCAGCCTCCGCCTCAGGAACAGCAGCAGTTCGGTGGCCCTCCAGGCTACGCGCCACAGGGTCCGGGACCGAACGCGAGGCCTCCGATGGATCAACGCCACCACCAGAGAGACCAGAACCCTCGATTCCACGACCGTCACCAGGACAGGCAGGATCGCCACCACCAAAAGCCGCACCGGCCGCCCCCGCCGTCGTATGTCTGCCACAACTGCAACCAGCCGGGCCACTGGAAGCAGCACTGCCCGCTTTTCGCGAACGAGAACGATCGCTATGGCTCTCGACAGGAAGACCCGTTTCAGAGGCGTTATGGCCCTGGACCAGGACCAGGACCGGATCGGCAATGGGCTCCTGCCCCACCACTACCTGCAGCAAAGCCACAGGACCCAAGGAGGAACGGCGCGTCTTACAACAACGTTGCCTCGGAGGACTCGGACTTTCCAATGACGAGTGATCCTAGTGGCGGACTGCCGCCTTTACCCGATGGTCCAGCGCCGCCACTGCCTCCCAATGCTCAGCCCCCACTTCCGTACGACGACAATGGCTACGGTCAGCAGCAGCAGCAGCAGCAGCAGCCTGGGCAGCAGGTGTGGAAGTGCGAAACTTGCGTCAAGAGCTTCGTGATCGCGTCTCAGTACGAAGCACACGTAAGCACCCACGTGACATGCTCAGATTGCGATTTCTCGGCCTCGAAGCGAGTTGTTACCGCGCACTATCAGACAGCGCACGGGCAATACGCTGGACAAGGACTCAAGGAGATCGACGTGGAAGGCCAGAAGTTTATGGTGCTTGTAGGCAACTCAGCCGAGGATATCACGAAGTGGCGTGAAGATCGCCGCAAGAGGTGGCTTGCGATGTCGCGTCAGCCGAAGCCTGCGCCGACGGCACCAGTACCAGCGCCAGTGGCGGGAAAGCGAAAGCTGTCGGCTTCGTCTGAAGAGGATTTGGAGGAAGGTGAGATTGAGGAGGACGAGGAAGCCAAGGCACAGGTTGTGCTCCGGAATGCCCTTGCAGCGCCCGACTCCGGCTCACAAGAGCCACCAGCGAAGAAGCAACGCAAGACGATGCTGTGCAAGTGGTTCTCGCGTGGCCACTGTCGGTTCGATGAAGCGCACTGCAAGTACAGCCACGATCGTTCAGCCTTTGGATGCCGTGCCATGCTATTCAAGGGTTCGTGCTCGAAGGGTCTGTATTGTCCGTTCTCTCACGACACAGCAGTGCTGTCGGGACAGCGTGAGCGCTCGCAGAAGGCGTCGAAGGAGCGTACTACGGAGCAGCAGTGGCGTGGAGAGCAGAAATCCCTTCTGCGCAAGTTGCTGGCAAAGGACGTGCGTGTTGAGCAGAGCAAGATGTTGCAGATTGTGCATTTTCTGGTCGTGAACGAGTTTTTGCGCTCGTCCGATGGTGAGAAGGCTGATGTGAGTGCTAAGGAGCCAGCCGTGAAGATTGAGATGCTCAAAAGTGAAGAAGCGAGCTCGGATGCGATAGCTGAAGCCAGTGAACCCATTAAATCGGAGTCTGAGGACACTGTAATGGAGGAGGCTTCAGGCGATGTCAAACCCGAGCAAGAGAGCACGGAAGAGTGCAATAGTACTGCGCCATCTCAAGCTGCGGAGCCCACGAAGGTTGTGGTGGATGAAAATGTGTTGCCTGTTGTAGAGGCAACTGCGTGTGAACAGGAATCTCAGGGAGTTTCCAAGTCACCAGAAGCGGAGAAGAGCGATGCGGTTGCGTCTTCGCTCGATGGTGTTGACGTGAAGACTGAGGCAGCAAGGGAGGGGGGAACAGTGAAGGATGCATCTTCAAGTGCCGATGCCGAGCCAGCGAACCCTGAAGAGGTCGCTGCGGCGGTGCCTTCAAAGGATGTGGAGCCTGTTGAGGCAGCTTCTGATTGTGGCGAGGTGCCTGGTGAGGAAGTACGCACTGGCGGACAGGCCGATACGTTCGAAACGAGTGTGAGCGAGGCGAACGAAGCATGCTGAGGCAACGTCTTCGTTCGTGAGCCAGCAGCTCAAATTTGCTTTGGGTGGCTAGTTGAATAGATCTTCAGGTTAGGAACGAGCTGGGAAAGCATAGACGGAAGTGATATTATCGACCTCAGGGTGTTCAGGTATCGTGCCGGCTTTGGAGTGGAGCGACTCTACTCGAGCTTCTCCAGCTCGCGGATGCGATCGAGCATCTCGCGCTTGGAGGTTTCTTGCACTTCGCCGCCGAGGATGTACTCGTCCAGCATGGAGTAGACCTAGACATGCACGCAGGTGAGCTTCACGTGGGTCGAGAATGCAGGTTGGTGGTCGTGACCGACAGCACAGCACCTTGTTGAAGTTGAAGACGATGTCGAGCTCGCAGACGTTGGCGAACTGCTGGTCCAGCAGCTCGACGAAGAGGTGAATGGTCTCGAGTCCCAGCAGCTCGTTGGCCGCGAGGTCCACGCCCAGGATGAAGAAGAGTCCGGCGTAGCGGCGGTAGATGAGCTTGTAGTTGCGGAACTCGATGAAGTTGGTGTGCTTGGCGTCGCGCGCCACCACGAGGCGGTGGATCTCGGCTTCCAGTCGCGCCTTCTCCTGGTCCTCGGGCGGCGGCACGTACCACTTGGACAGCCGCGTCTTGCCCTGACGGTTCTGCAGCAGGAAGAAGCGGATCTGGCACGGAGACCGAGTGAGACCGAAGCTGTGCGATTGCAGCTCGCTACAGCAGGAAAGCGGCACGCTCTTACCATTTTTGTGGCTCGGATGTGTCGGATGCGTACGGGGCGATCTCGGACAATGCGCACGAAGAGGCGGCGGAAGATCAGTGCCATGAACGGACGCAAAAGCAAGTTGGGGGGTTTCACGGCAGTAGTACTACATGTAGTATTTGCAGTATTTGCTGTTGGCCAGGAGCAAATGGAAGTGCATCACTATTTTGCCGAGAGTGGAGTCGTGAAGACCCAGACCTTGAGGAAGTTACGGGATGGCTGGAAATATTGATCCCTTGACGGGAAAGCACGGCAGCTTCAAAGTATGATTCATAACGAGTTATGGTGAATGTGCATTTTCAGTGATTGAAGAACAGAGGGGGAAGCACTGCAAAGAAACTAGGCAGGATCCACCAACTCGAGTGCTATCCGGACGGAACCTACACATTGGCGGTCTAGTAGTAACTTTAAACGTAAATAAGGGTAACTTACGGCGGGGTCAACGCATTTCACTAACTACTGTTGCCTGCAATGATCGTCACAATTGCCACCACCTAAAGACGTGTACAAGTTGAAGCTGCTGCTTCGTTTTGATAGCTCACTATGGCGTGGTCCACCCCAAGTGTATCTCCTTCCTCTTTCCAGCCAATCACAATCTGCCACTTACTTTTCGGCAAAAGGATCGTCAGTCCGCAAACAACCAAGGAGAAGAGCTCGGAAGTTCACCATGGTGCGTAAGATGCGCTCTCTTTGCGTATGCATATCTCCCCACCCACGGGACCCCACACGACCTGCCTCCCCGCATCTCGTCGCCCCTCATCTCCTCTACCCACTCGTCTAACTCCTGTCTCCCTCCTCGCCCCACTCTCTCCGCTACGTCGTTTCCCCCCTCCCCTCCCCGCAGCCGCTCCGCCTGGACATCAAACGCAAGCTCTCGTCGCGCTCCGAGCGCGTCAAGAGCGTGGACCTGCACCCCACGGAGCCGTGGGTGCTCTCGGCGCTGTACTCGGGCAGCCTCATGATTTGGAACTACGCCACGCAGTCGCTGGTCAAGACGCTCGAGGTGTCGCCGCTGCCCGTGCGCAACGCCAAGTTCGTGGCGCGCAAGCAGTGGATCGTGGCCAGCTCGGACGACATGCAGGTGCGCGTGTTCAACTACAACACGATGGAGAAGGTGACGAGCTTCGAGGCCCACAGCGACTACATCCGCCACATCGAGGTGCACCCGACGCTGCCCTGCTTCCTCACGTGCGCCGACGACATGACGATCAAGCTCTGGGACTGGGACAAGAACTTCGCGTGCTCGCAGGTGTTCGAGGGCCACGGCCACTACGTCATGATGGTCAAGTTCAACCCCAAGGACGCGCACTCGTTCGCCAGCGCCTGTCTGGACCGCACCGTGCGCGTCTGGGGGCTCGGGTCCAGCCACGCACACTTCTCGCTCGAGGGCCACGAGCGCGGGGTCAACTGCGTGGGCTACTACCCCGGCGGGGACAAGCCGTACCTGCTCTCGGGCAGCGACGACCGCACCGTCAAGGTCTGGGACTACCAGACCAAGGCGATCGTGCACACCCTGGACGGCCACGGCAACAACCTCACGTCGGTGCTCTACCACCCGAGACTGCCGCTGATCATCTCGGCCTGCGAAGACGGCGCGGTGCGCATGTGGCACTCGACCACGTACCGCGCCGAGACCACGCTCAACTACGGCATGGAGCGCAGCTGGTCCCTCGCGGCGCTGCCCTCGGCCAACACGCTGGCCATCGGCTACGACGAAGGCACCATCGTGCTGCGTCTGGGACACGACACGCCCGTCGTCAGCATGGACGTCGGTGGCAGCGGGAAACTCATCTGGACGACCAACAACGACGTCCACACGGCCAGCGTCAAGGGCGTGGTGGCGGAGATGAGTCTGCAGGACGGCGAGAAGCTGCCGCTGGTCTCGCGGGACCTCGGGAGCTGCGAGGTGTACCCTCAGAAGGTGCAGCACAACAGCAATGGTCGCTACGTGGTGGTCTGCGGCGACGGCGAGTACATTATCTACACGGCGCAGCAGCTGCGTAACAAGGCGTTTGGCGCCGCGCTGGACTTCTGCTGGTCGCCCACGGGCACAGGTGACTACGTCGTGCGCGAGAGCATCTCGAAGCTGACGCTGTTCCGCAATTTCAAGGAGGTGAAAAGCGAGAAGCCCCGCGTGCTGTCTGCCGAAGGTCTGTTCGGCGGCGCCGGCGCTATCGGTGTCAAGGGCAACGATGCGATCGCCATGTTCGACTGGGAGGAGATGCGTCTGATCCGCAAGATCGATGTGGTGGCCAAGAATGTGTTCTGGTCGGAGAACGGCAGTCTCGTCGTTCTCGCGTGCGAGTCGAGCTTCTTCGTGCTGCGCTACAACAAGGAGCTGGTCGCGCAGGCCTTTGCTACGGGCACGAACTCGCCCGAGGAAGGTGTCGACGGCGCCTTCGACCTGCTGCACGAGATCTCGGAGAAGGTAGGCACGGGTACTTGGGTTGGAGACTGCTTCCTGTACACCAACGCCGGCGGCAGACTGAACTACTACGTGGGCGGTGAGGTTATGACGCTCGCCCACTTGGAGCAGAAGATGTATTTGCTGGGATACCTGCCCCGCGAGAATCTGGTGTTCCTCATGGACAAGATGAAGAACGTGGTGAGCTACACGGTATCGCTGGTCATGCTGGAGTACCAGACTGCTGTGGTGCGTCGTGACTTCGAGAGCGCGAACGCCATCCTGCCGAAGATACCGGCGGATCAGATGGACTATGTGGCGCGCTTCCTGGAGTCGCAGGGCTTCAAGGAGGAGGCTCTTGCCCTGAGCACGGACCCCGATCAGAAGTTCGACCTCGCTGTGCAGCTCGCCAAGCTGGACGTGGCGCGTGACATCATGCTGCAGGAGATCGACAAGGGTGACAAAAGCAAGGACATTGACATCGAGACTCAGCACAAGTGGAAGCAGCTGGGCGACCTTGCTCTCAACGACTGCCAGCTTGCTCTTGCCGAAGATTGTGCGCTCCGTGCTGATGACTTCAGCCTGCTGCTCATCCTGTACACAAGTCGCGGAGACAAGGATGGCCTCGTGCGTCTTGCTGGGCTTGCTCGCGAGAAGCGCCGCTACAACATTGCGTTCATTTGTCGGCTGATGCTGGGCAAGACCACCGAGTGTGTGGAGGTGCTGAAGGAGACTAAGCGTTTCCCGGAGGCCGCCTTCTTTGCTCGCAGCTACTGCCCGTCTAAGATGCAGCTGGTCATGGACAAGTGGCGCGAAGACTTGGCTGCTGTCAGCTCTCGTGCTGCCAAGGCCTTGGCCGACCCCACGCGTAACGCTGACCTGTTCGAGAACCTGGAGCTGTCCATGCAGGCTGAGGCTACACTTCTCGCGCAGAACGGCGGCGAAGAGACACTCGCTCCTGCTTCGTCTTACCTTGCTAAGAAGGAGTTGCTGGAGAGCGAGAACATCCTCGAGTTGATTTTGAGTGGCGGCGCCGCCGCTGCCTTAACTGCCGCCAGCGAAACTTTCCATGACAGTGCGGCTTCGAACGCCGAAGCCCAGACTCAGGCCCTGGCACAAGCTCAAGCAGAAGCTGAAGCACAGGCTCAAGCGCAGGCGCAAGCTTTGGCTCAAGCGCAAGCACAGGCTGCTGCAGAAGCGGAAGCCCAGGCTCAGGCACAAGTTGCAGCGCAAGCCGAGGCAGAGTCTGCTGCGGCCGCTCAGCTGGCCTATGAGCAAACGCAAGCCCAGGCGGCTGCAGAAGCTGAGGCTCAAGCTCGGGCAGAGGAAGAAGCTCGCCAGCGTGCCGAGGCTGAAGCACACGCTCGCGCCATGGAGGAGGAATCTGCGCGTGTACGTGCCGAGCAGGAAGCGGCAGCAGCAGCCGCTGCCGCTGCAGAAGCCCAGGCTGAAGCAGAAGCCGAGCTGCAGCGACAGCAGCAGGCCGCGGCCATGCCCAGCAGCTTCGGCAGCGGTGACAACGGCTTCGGTTTTGCTTCATCGTCAGGCTCGAACGAGTTTGGGTTTAGCAGTCAGGATGCGTTCTCCTCCTCGCAGAATTCGGGCTTTGACGTGTCAACTACGACAGCAACAACGACAACGACAACGACGACGACAACGACCGGTACGACCGGTGACTTGCTAGACTTTGAGTTGGACAACGCCGACATCCAGTTCGAGGACGACGACGATGCGGACTGGGGCGAGATGTAAATGCGTCAGGCGTGGCTGGCCTCATAATTGAGTTGATGCCGCCTCGTATCGTTGGTGTCCATTTTTCATTAACCCCTAAACCATACTGGTAGTTCCATATGAGCTGTGGCCATTGCGTGAGTTTGTCCTATAGCAAGTATACAAATGGATGAGGGTTTTAGGCATGCACCCCGGTTGTTGATCTCCGTGGGACTCAATTTGCTTTCATCATTCCCCAATTCACCCCAGCGCTCGAGCTGAGGTGGTGACCGCCTTCCTTTCCTGCTTTCGCTGTGACGGAAGTGCAGAGGCAAATACTTAGCCGGGCCAGTATTGTAGTGGAGACAACCTTCTCAGGACAACGCTACTGGCAAGTGGTCTCACAGAACTGCGATCCGGTTCCGATTTCTAGCACGAAGTGGTTCTGGCAGCACCCGTCGATCTCGAACGCTCCTTCTAACAGTGGAATGACACCCTCAGCATGCAAAATGCAGAGTTCGTATTCATCTAGCCAAGTGTATCTGAAGTAAAAATGAAGCCAGGGGCAGCTTCCAGCTGTGTACGTGTGCCTCCCTTATCAACTCAACTTCGCCACTGCACACCGATAAACAGCCACAGTCAGTACCGATAGACCAAAACTCAACTGCCAAGTTCCTACTCACGCTGCGTCTCGCAGAACTCCTTGAGCTGCGGCACCGCGCGCGCCGACAGCGTCGGGTACACGTACGTGATGAGGCAGAAGAGCGTGCGACTGCCCTGCGCCACTTTGCACACGGCGATGCCCTCTCCCTCCTCCAGCGAGGGGTCTCCACGACGGCCGTACACGAGCGGCGGGTGGAAGCTGCGGGTAGCAGGTAAACCAATCGGTAAACCAAAAGGGTAACAAGTGTAACACGTCAGCTTCAACTTGCTGTAGCTCCACGTAAACCTCCCCCGAGTCCGCACCGGTGCACGTCGTACTGCTCGCCGAGCAGCACGATGCCCGACGCCATCGTGTCCTCGCGCTTGTTGAAGAGCTTCAAGAAGCCGCTGCGGTGCAAAAGTTACAGCAGTTTACGCTTTAGTTGACAACAATAGTTACCGCGCATGGGTAACTATCTGCAGTTACGTACGCGACCTCGCCGTCCAGCGGCTTGACGTTGCCGAAGAGCAGCTTGCCGTCCCCGTCGTGCACCAGGTGCTTGGTCCACTCCTTCTGCGCCTTGACGGCCTCCTGAAGGCCCGCGAGCGTCACCGAGCCCGCCTCCGCCGCTGTAACATTGTTCCCACTGGCGCTGCTGCTGCTGCCGCTGCTGCTTCCGCCGCTGGTCGCCGCGTCGTCCGCCAACAACACGTTGCTGGCGCTGCTGTGCGCACTCAGAGCCGACTGCGAGCTGGCGGCCGACGCGGCCGTCTTAAGCGTCTTCCCCGCATCCATCGTTGTTACAAAAGGTAAACTAAAAGGTAAACTGCCACGTGGTGCCTCCCTATGCCTCAGTACCTCATTCCATACTCCAAAGTCAGTACTTAATGACTTGGATATGTATGGAAAGCGACGAGAAGTCGTGGAATGAGGCGATCGCACCTAGTCGATGCGGGCCAGAACAGGAGGCTGACAAATACCAAGTCAGGACAAAATCGTGAGGTCCCCGCCTCGTTCTGAGATCCCTTGTCACGAGCGCGCCTCACGAAGCCAGTGCCGTGAGGTGCGCCGGATAGTATCCGGAACTTGAGGTATGCCGGATAATCCCCTTATCTGAGGGAGGTGAAGTATCCGGATAAAACATGGCAGAGTCATTACTATGATCTGCCACGTGCTATTTTAATAGTAAAGTAGCAAGTGAATTCGTCATGAAGAGACTAGGAAGCCTTGATAGTCAGACAGGAATTCAGCCTTTATATTGCCGTGAGCAACGCAACAGGCAGTCAAACATATAGTCTATAAAACAGGAATCCACTAGGTTTGAAGACGACAGGCCATTCAGCAGCAGATATTAAAAATAAATGGATGGCCAAAGGGAGCTACTAAAGCGAATTGCAGGACGAAATGAGATAGACTTGAACAGTTTGCGGTTTATTATCGTTTCGGGGCAGCCCACCACGAATTATGGTCTTGAGTTCGTTCACGTTAAGAAGCAAGTTGAATTCATGGTGCTGTCGCGGATTCCACCAGCGCACACCCACTTTTCAATGCATGTTCCGGTCCTCAGCATTTTCCAAGGTACTTCCTGCTGATGGCTGTCGCTATCCTCCTTCAAGCTCGGAGGCAATCCAGTCTCCCAAGGGCGAGCTCAAACCATCTGCATTTTGTTGGTGGTTTGCAGCACATTCGATCGATCTTCTTGGCAACGGGTAGATCACTCAATATGTGTTATGCCCCAGGACGAAACGCTAAGAACAAAATAATAGAGGTCCTCTTGTTAACAAAACTAATACATGAATTTGTATAATTTACTCGCAAGGCTGCATTCAACAGAGACCCACTGTTGCCCAGGTGCGCGCGAGCAATTGGGCCGGACCTATTTTGCATAGGTTAATGGTATTCAAGTCAGTATCCGCTTTGAAGTACTCGGGGGGACGTTCCTGCAGTTCTCCTCTCTGTCGACGCCGTCGTCTTCAACCATGGAGCCCTCTACATACGTTTGTTTTGGCTGTGATCTCCATACCCCATAAGTACCCTACATGTAACGATTCCGTGAAGGGTTTGGCCCCCGGAAATCATCGGCTGTTGGGGTATTCTGAAAACCGCACCCTTTTAAACTAAAATGGGCAGTTTTGGAGACCTTCAAAAGGGTACTGTCAACAGAAATGCATGGAAACCTGCGAAGGGGTACTCCAAACTAAGGCTACACGCTGCCGTCCTAATACTAGAGTACGTGGCCACAATGGCTTATTCAGTCGCTTCAGCTACATATTTTTGCTCTCTGGTGCTCGCCAGCCCCACGAGATCGAATTATTGTCTGGCTTGCGTTCCACCTTCCATCGTAGTTGCTGATACGCCCACGATATGATCCTATAATTCGCTTTAGAGCGCTGAAGTCTCCTTCGACGGTATCAGTTCCTGGTGAAATGCTGGGAAGACCAATGCTGAGCTCGTTCAGCAAGTCGATCTTGTCGTTAACGAGAACTTTCTTCCAGGTGTTCTCTAAAGTCTCATGCGAATACACTTTTGCATTTCACCACGTCAATAGGGTGGGTCGCGGCTCGTCACGAGTATCCTTGCCGATGTCCAACTTGGTACGAAAAACTTTCTCGATGACCACAGAAAATAGCAGCAACCATACCTTCATACCTTGAGCTCGAGCTCGTTGAATCGTCTCCCATTGGTGTCCTCCTATGCCGTTATTGGCAGCGTCATCGGGTTGGCCTCGACTTGTCTCTTCAATTTCATCGGTGGTCTATGTAAATGGTATATCCATGCTTCAGTTGCAGTGATCATACAAAGTCAGTTAAAGCTTTGTACATATACTTATATTTCATCGTGACAGTTTTGAATCACAAAGCTTGCTACCAACGTTGCTTAGCATGCTGGGCAGTCAATAGATCGGTGCGATCCGATCTTGAACAACATATGTGGAGTATTCGGACGAAGCAATTGGAGCGCAACGAAGTGCAGCGAAGAGAAACGGAGTGAAAGGTGAGAAGGAAGAGTCTTCAAGCACAGCCGACTCGACAGATACAATAGACAGACAGCCAAGGATACCTGGACGATGTTAGCTTTCAACTCACATGTCAAGCCACGAAGACGGTAGCGGTTAATAGAAAACTGTTCAACAAGTCAACCAGCGGATTTGGCCCAGCGACCAGCACGTAGCTCGACGCTAGTTCGCAACCCGCCCACCTCAAGCTTCAGCTCATATTACAAAATGAACTTATACGATGCCTCACACCAGGAAATGAACGAATCTAGCGAAGTGAAAGGTGGGTATGCCCTGATACTCACTACAACAGCCATATTTTTCCTAGTCATATGAGGATAAACGTTCTGCAGCATCAATAGATTGCTCGCTGGTTGTTTACTCGATGTATGGGACGGCAGTGAAGTGACCTAGAACTTGACCGACCCGAGACAACAACATTGCCTCGCCCTGCATGACGGTACCGAAGGTGTCTACGGGATGCGTGGATGCCACAGTGAATATCCCGGTAGTGAAGCAGCCATGAACACCAGGCCAGCGCTAGATAGCCTGCAAACCGGATGGCGGTCACGGGCTCAGCAAAACGCCTATTCTGGGATAGATACCTCACGCAGCACACCATTGGGCGCTCCGGTGTGCGACGTTCTTGGTGTCGGCTGTCTGCTGCTGCAGCTTCGTTTTGACCATGCCGTCAACCCCGTCGCGCCATTCTGCAGACCTGAAAGCTGCTCTTCTCGCTCGGACATAGTCTCCTGGCATGTCAATTCCTTGAGCACTCCTCGGATTCTTAAAAGGGGTATTTCGTCCTTTTATACTCATAATGTCCCATTAGCCGATGCCTCGTGATAACCCCATCTTGTACGCGACAAAATACGGATGGGGTGTCATCAAAATACAAAAGGGGCGCCAACAAAGACTGTACAGATCATTGTGAACAGAGCTCTACTCACAATATTCTAGTACTTCAGGTATCTGTGACGAGCGCGCGTAGCCATAGCAAACCCGCGCGCAGCAGGGACGTGCGGTATTTGCGGAGGTGGGCCAGAGCCAAGCACACTCGCCAGGACATACAATCTCCATGTCACGAGCGAAGCGAACCGCGGGGGCGCCGGAGGGGTGTGTCGCGCAGCCGGTCACAGATAGAATATACCATGGGGAGTTGCGTTATTGTGCATTCCAGTTTAACTCGACCCAGATTCACGTTAACCTGACCGTAATGGTCAAGTTAATGTGAATCAGTCCAATGCAAATCGGTTTCGTTTGCAACTTGCAGTAGGCAGTCTACTTGTGCAAAGATTTGGAGACCGGGGTGCAAACAAACATTTAGGGTGAGAATAAAACTAGATGGGGTGCTATCAAAACAAAAAGGCTTACTTAGTAAGCAAAATAAACACCATCGTTTTGGGTGCCATCAAACATATTTGAGGGCTCGAGCAAAATAGATTACGCTCGCTACTTGGGACAACCCAAACCCTTTTCATCTTCCGGCTATGTTTTGAGTTCGGTGAGGATAATTAATCTTAGATTAACACCACGAGCGCAGCTTCATAGGTAATGAATTGCATGACATGAAGATGCCGATGCTACCAGTCCGAAAACTCCAGTTTGGGCGCACTGCGTTATTCCTCGTGGGTTTCATCGGTCCTCTCGGAACTGCTTCCACACGCTCGTCAAACTGCAGGGAAGAAATCAATAGCTCTTTAATAATGCCAAAACGAATCTCGAAGATTTGGGACCTGTTGGAAAATGAACCACCTACATGTATGTTACTCTAAGGAAGATCGGATGCCACCGGTCAGTTGGAATGTTGTGCTGAAAAATACCCCCTGCATAGTATTAGTACTGGTACTAATCTGGGTTTCGGCCAGTATGTATTAAATGCCGGGCAGTGGGTCTTCGCAGATGCAATGATCTTGACAGTCAAGTTGACTCGCCAAACCTTTGTCATTTTGTGACATTCTAACCCCTCCGGCTATCTCCATAGAACCGTTCAGAGCGATATCTTCAGTTGAAAAGCGTGCGAGAAACCTCGAGCAGGAGCAGCTTTCAGATGGGATTCCCTTGACGCGTCGTTTATAATGAATGTACAGACGATCCTCTCGGTAGTGATAGTGTCGGGAAGGATCAATTTATCACAATCTAGACGAATCACTACTGGCCTATTCAGCGTGGCGATCCTACCGCTTGCTGCGAGCGTAGTAGATGCTGCTCATTCTGCCAGCAAGGTGGAAGACGGGGTTATGGACGCGTTAGTGGTGATGATGGGCCGCTCACACGCAAAGGACCTGATGTCGTTGGAGGAGCTGTCAATCGCACCCCATGAGAATGTTCTATAGACCTACGCGACAGGGCGTTCAACGACGCCTCCAATGGATGCTCATTCAATGGGTGTACCATCAGCAACCCGGACTGGACTTCGAGTGCCTTTACGGAAGGGCTCGGCACGAAGCGAGGGCGCTGGGGGCCCTGTTACAGAATGGTCACATCATATAGTTAAACAACTTTAATAGTGAAAATAGCGTTTTTCGTATCACTAATCAGTGTGATAGGTCGGATTGACTCGGCTTTGTAGTTTTAGCGTCATTGGGACTCACCCTATTGAGAGGGTATCACTAGCTAGGATATCACTGCCGAGAGGATCATCTGTACGTTGTACTACATAAACCATTGGCCAATAGGTTGCTTACATGTACATGTACGGTCGTATTACGCTGATCGTATTACCGTCGCTGGCATGTTTAACACGAAAGAAAGGGCGACGGCAAAGCCCATGCTCTTCCATCACAGCTAGAAAACGAAGAACGCTCGGTTCAGGAGACCTCCGAAGTCCATGTACAGCGACGCTTGTTTGGACTTGGGGAAATCTCACTTCGCAGTTTACTTTCCAGCACGCAAGACTTTCAGCTCGCACCTCCCCGCAAACCAGTCATGCGCGTGAGCTACGTCCTGTTGGTAGCTGCTGCCACTCTCTTTGCAAGCTGCCACGTCGCCTCGGCGGCAATCGAGTCTGGCCGAGCCGATCTCTCCCAGGTGGCCTCCAAGATCAGCATCCAGTCCGCTGGTGTCGTGGGAAACGGGAATCCAACCACGCGGCGCCTAAGGACTGGAGATGACGGCGAAGACAGAGCGTTCGAGGCTCTGAAGAGCCTGCTGCCTCTGAACAAGATCGTGGGCAAGGACGGGAAGACGTTCTCCGGGAACTTCGTGAAGAGTCTACTGAAGAGCGAGTCCACCCGGGAAACAACGTTCCAGTACTGGGCCAAGGCCGAGATTGACGGGAATGCTCTTCGGGAAATGTTGGGCAACATGAATAAGAACGGCCGGGTCGAGCTGCTGAACCGATACACCGCTTATATTGGACCTCGGAATGGGGTCGTGCACCATAGACCAGGGCCAATTGGTTAAGGAGGGGCGACGGCTGCACGAAGCGTTGAGCCGCAACGGCCAATATGCACAACACAAATAGTAATATCCTTTTCAAGTACTCAATCGATGGCTCTGAACAAGGGTGCGTTGCTTTAGGCTGGGAGGACTGCTGTAAAAAAAGTGTAAGGTGCTGCGTCGCTGAAATTGTTAATTACTCTTCCAGAATCGATCTCGTTGATACTCATCAACCACTCGACTGTGTAGACATTGGGCGGAAACTGCAACGTTGACGATGCCGCGTTGCATCACGCCCTGAGTACATTCGCTCCACTGACGTAGGCTTCTGCCATGCAATGGACGACTTTATCCCAGTCTAGCAGATCAGTTTTCGTCCCCTCGATATGGCCTTGTGTACTTCTCTGTTGTATCCATCGCTCTGGTCGCGAGCATGATGGCCTTCCAGCAAAAGTGCAACTCGACAACGAGTTGCACCTTGAGCTTTCCATACTTGAGCTTTCCGTACCGTTTTGTATGCAAGATAGTTCGACGACATGCATGATGTACTGGTATCGTTGGTCAGCCGAAATGGCTCTGCAACGCTGTTGATGCCCAGCTCCGGCACAAAGCTAAACGTCGCGTGTCGCGGCTTTAATGTTGTGCGAAAGTTTACTGAGGTACAGGCAACTTTTTTTGGACGAATTAGTCTGCGAATACCAGCTATCCTGGATCAAACCCTGCTCTGCAGTGCTTGCTTCTGGATCGGTGTTCTTGTATTCTTGTAGCGAAGCGCGCGATGGCGCACTGAGACGCCACTACTGTGTGGTGCTCTCGTGCTCCTGATCGTAATTGACGGTTCGACGCAGTTACGCAGTACCGTGGAATTAATCCAGTGAGCAGGGATTGGTAGTAGTCTAACAATTAGTACCGTTACTAGCGATAATATTACTACAGATCATAAGAATAAGCATATAGTTCTGAAGTCATCCCATTAGTAGTAATAATTACTTATTAGTTCAGCATTTCAAGATTATCAGTGCTAATAGCACTACTAATTAAGCAGATCTTCAACCCCCATTATATTCAAAGGCCGTACGCAATGTGTGGTTCTCTGGTTCTTGCGCAGTTATTTTCTGTCCTGCTCGTTCATTCTTCGATTTTCTTAGTCATAGCCACAGCAATGCGGTGTGCGAAGGTTGGCTGTGCTGGGAAGAGTTGGAGGAGTCGTCTCCCTGCAGCATTTGCGGGCTCCAAATTCATCATCTCTGTAGCAACGAGCTGTGTACCAAAGCCGAGCTCTCGAAGAGATAAGTCAGCTACGCTACGGTTGCTGTGCTTGATTCCACGTAGTAATGAAGCGCTCGGCATGCAGGTTTTGCATGTCTTCAAGTTCTTTCACCCCGAAAGCGAGATACCAAGCAGTCTTTCGGGAACATCAGTCTCAAGCCAGACCACAATATTCGACCTCGCGATGAACCTGATTCTGATTCTCGACAACATCACTCACGGCCCTCCGAAGAATTCGACTGACAAAGTCTGGAATGTGATACACCAGCTAGGTGAGCCCATATTGTACAAAGGCAAGCAATTCACACACATCTGCACGCTATGTTAAAGATTGATCATAACACACCCGAAAGTGATGATACTTGATCCAAAAACGATGATAAATGCTCCAAAAGCGTCGATAAATGCTCCAAACGTGATGATAACCAATCTAAAAATGGTCCATGTCATTAGTAGTGATAATAGTAGTGCTATTAGTAGTAAGAACGATAATTGGATCATGAAATTAGTAGTGATAGTGCTAAGCTCTGTTTTCATGGTCAATAGTAATATCATTTTCATTAGTAGTGCAAAATTCCAGACCCTGGCAGTGAGAGCTACCAGAATGTATTACCAGTATTAATCCAGTGAGCTGTCCATTCCGGTATTCCCAGTAAACATTTTATTTTTATTGTAAGGAGACAAGGTGGTTTTCGGCTCCATGAACCTGAGCGACGCCGCCGTCAACGGCAACGAGGAGGTGTCGTGGCTGGTTGGTGGTCTCATTGGTACGTCCATTTCGATTTAAGTGAGGTGCGTGTGTGCTCTAACAACGGCATTTTGTAGCCGATCAGCAAGATCTATGGGCCGGCGAACGAGCGTGGTTCTGGCACGGACTCGCCGGCGGTGGTGGCGGAGGAAGCCCATTCTGGGACCGGTCAGTCGATCGATACCTTGCCGACCAGTATTAGCAAGAAGGGCCAAGCCGCTGTGTTTGCGTAGTGGGGTATGAGAGAGTGTAGTTGTCATGTGGTTGGGGATAGATGACGAAGACGCTCGATTGAATCGAGGCTACGTATGAGTACGAATGTCCAATGTGGCCGGAAGCAACCACCGAGAGTCCCAACATCACACAAACCCTCGTCTGCGTGGCTACTTGGGTTGTGTTATTATCGCACTTCCACACGTTGGTAAGATGGACAAGACACCGCACGTTGCACCTTACGCGGCTTGAAGTATACTTTTTGCTGCTCCAGCGCCGGACGGGCAAATGGCTTGTGAGGAATAGATCGGAACGACGGCGTCCTCGCTCCATACGATCCCTGTGCCTTTCGGGTCGTTAGGAAACAAGCGGCTGGTTGACGCAGTTCGTGGACTACGCCACGAAGGCCTCATGTCCGTGTGTGTGTGTGAGAGAGAGAGAGAGAGAGAGAGAGAGGCTCTGTCCTGCTTATTGTTTACGGGGGGACACCACGCGCGCACTTGTCATGCCACGACGTTGAAGCTGCTGGCCGGCTCTTGCAGTAACAAGGACCTACCGATCGGCACGCCTGCTGTTCGTGCCCAGGGTAAGCTACGTTCTTATCGGAGCAAAAGAAGAGGACAAGGGCAAGCTCTGCTCTCCCTCTTGAGGCCTGCACCACCAGCAGCGAGCGCACTGCCCACACTTTTCGTTCGAAAGTCTCACCGACATCACGCCAGACCGCCGGGATGAAAGGCGTGACCCCGTTCGCTACCGTCCACGTGACGACGGAGCTAGCGCGACGCTATGAGCGCCAGGCTCGTCAGCTGCTGGACGACTCCCTCCGTGAATACGACGCCCACGTCGCCGCCTGCAAGAGCGGCAAGAACCCGCTGCACGACAAGTGGCAGTGGAAGCCGCTCAAGACCCAGGAGGGTCTCAACGTGTACAAGGAGCGACAGCCGACGCACCCGGAGCTCAACCCGATCACCAGTCGAGCCTCGAAGGCGAAGACTTCCGCCGGATCGACCTCTGGGCACTCGGCCACCTCGGCGACGGAGCGGCCGGCGAAGCCCACGCAGGCAGTGGCGATGGCTGCCTACACGCCCGAGATGGCGTCCGCCGTGTCATCCGCTGCCGTCACAGGCTCGTCTTCGGTCGCCTCGGCGGTGGCCACGGGACACATCGACGGCAGCCTCAACGACGTCATGTACGGCCTCCTGGCGACGGACTCGGCCGAGTTGCAGCTCCGGCTGCGCTACATGCCGGACGCGGAGGTGCTTGACACGGCCATGATCAGCTGCATCCAGACGCCGAGCACGGAGCAGCCCTTCCAGTTCCTCGGCGTGCAGTGGCTTGTCCGTGGTGACGCGTCTCGAGTCAAGTCAAGTTCTCGTCGCCCTCGCGACTTCGTGCTCCTGGTGGCCTCGGGCGTCGTGCAGCACAAGGTTCCCGGAGCAGTCGAGCCCCAGGAGGTCGGCTACTACCTGTGCCAATCGGTGGAGAGTCCCGAGTGTGGAAAGCTGGGGACTCAAGGGCTCACCCGAGCTTGGCTCTCGACCTGCTCGCTGTTTACGCCGGCAAAGGGCAGCGCGGCACAGATCGACGTGTTCTCTCGAGGGTTCGCGGACTTTAAGGGCAAGCTGCAGGACTACCAGGCGGCCAGCATGATGACGAGTTTGCTGCTCGCTCGGGTCACGGACGCGGCGACGTGCGGCCAGAGCAAGAAGCTGAGCTGGCTGCTGCACTTCAAGGGCGCCGCGGCGGCGTTCCGACGGACGCAGCCAGAGTCGACGGCGTCGTCGAACCGCTGTGGCATTTGCGAGCGCAAGTTCGGCGTCCTGAACAGCGTCGCGTCGTGCTACCTGTGCCAAGTCAAAATGTGCTCGCGGTGCCGCGTGAGCCGCGACCTCAGCTTCGTGAAGCGGCAAGACGCGGCCGTCAGCACCACGCAGAGCAGGAGCTGGGATGAAGGCGACCAAGCCAGTGGACAGGTGCGCTGTCTGACGGCGGTGCTCTGCAAGAACTGCAAGATGAACGCCAGCCACATGGACGCCCGGGTGATGGCGCGCCGGGAAGTCGAAGCCGGCTACGGCCTCAACGAGATGACTCCGACTGCTCCCGTGGGCGGCGTTGACATTGAGACCTCAGTACGGAGCTCACTCTCGTGTTCACAGTCAGGGTCCGAGCACAGCTACTCCGGAGGAACGCCTACCCAACTGCGCTTCTGGACGCCCGGCACCGACACCGCCAAGCTGCGAGGGCGTGAAGGTGAGCGGCGGACCGCTGTGGCGTGGACACCTGGCACCGACACTTCAGCTTTGCGCGGGAACCGCGACGATAAGCAGCTCGAAGACGCCGTCAAGCCGAAATGCAGGGTAGATAGTGGCAAGTCGGACTCGTCGGCTCGTGCCAAGCTCGAGTCGTCGGTCAGCTCGTTTGCGTCGACGTTGCCGTCTCCGAGAGACGCAGACAGCAGCCAAGAAGAAGCGAGCTTTGAGCTGGCCCCGTACCAACCGCGTCAGCTGCACCAGCCTCAGTACACGAGCGAAGACCCCGAGATCTCCTACTCGCACGCGGCTCAGCGGTCTGTGGATAGCGTGGGGCGTTCTCAGGCGGACCTCGTGCGGAGGATGCAGGAGCTGCAGATGAAATCCGAGTCCGTGTACCAGTTCACGAGCCAGATGAACGCCAACACGCGGTTCCGGCACCAACAGCAGTTCGTGCCTTCCCACGCGAGCACGACCATCTCGGAGCTAGATTAGGCAGAAACTTCGTTGCGAAGGCTGAAGGATCCGAAGGAAGATCTCCCAGTGACAGACTTGAGAGTAAAAGTATGAATTTATCGGCACTTTGCTGCTTCCTCTACCCGTCGGCGCGTTGCAGCTTCTCCTTGATCTGCCGGAGGTACTCGAGCAGCTTGTCGCCAGTAGGTTGATACCTCAGGTTGGCTTTGACCATGGCCAGCCACCCAAACTTCACCTGCAGCTCCCTGGCAATAGCTGGAGGCGAGGCGCCGTTGTCCCCCGAGTGTTCGACGCGAACATGTCGAGTCGGATTCGAGTCGGCACACGTCGCGTCGAGTGCCACCAGAGCGAGCAGCGCGAAGACCTTGACGACACTGGAGAGGACCGTCATGGAGTGACAGTCGCGTGCCTTGAGAGCGAGAGTGCGGGAAGTGAACACTGAAGAAAACTCGGCACCACACGCGCATCAGCGCCCACTTTTGCATGCGCTTGTCAAATCCCAAGGCCGAATCCTAAAAACTCTGGTTTAACACTAGCAATCAGCCCTTCGACTCTCGACCTGGACACTCAAATTTCAAAGCTGTACCCTTGGTACTAGTAGATACAGATCGAAGCCCACAGTCAAGCGACCTTAAGGCCGAACGACGGTAGTCTTAGTCGTCGTAATGATTTTGTATTGATTCCCCCTCTGCTACTTGCCCTGGAGCTGGTCCTTGACTTGCTTGTACTTCTCGTACATCTTGTCGCCGATGGGCAGATTGACGACGCCGGTCTTCACAGTTTTCACCCAAGCGCCAAACCGGCCCTGCAGCTCCCGTACAGGCGGCGCGTCGACGCGAAGGTGGGCGGCACTCACGTCGAGCGTCGCCAAAGCGAGCAGCATGACGATCTTCACGAGACTTGGGATGGCCATCGCGAGGAACAAGTGAAAACGGGGCCGGGCACTGGGCGGCGCAAATGGAAGAATGAGCGAGATGCCGCCGAACGCCGACGAGCGCCGACGGCGGGGTGCCCGCGCACCGACGAACTGCGAGCACCTACCTATCATACTCTACAGTACACGTATCTGGATACGGAGTGTCAAATCCCAACGACGACGCGGCTCAGTTCTAGTGGTTGCCAACAAACACCACGCGGTGGCATCGTACCGTCTAGCGCGAACCGGCCTCCGTCGTTGTCACGAGCCGATCTCAACGAGCATCCCGAGCCCGCGACTTGACGTGTGCAATGCGCAATGTGCATCCATTGAAAACGTCGGCGGACGGCTTCGGAGCCATCGGACAACAGGAATGCATTGCAGGGATTGCTTGAAGCGTCCTGATAACAATGTAGCCATGTCCGATGACATCCAGCGTACGATGATGCAAGGTGGTGACAGACAACATGGCGTGACATGCACCGCCGATGGTGCAAGTCGAGCTGTCCATGTTGCTGCTTCGCGACACGGCCATGCTGCTCGCCCTGCCGCCAGAAGCCTCGAAACTGTTGGCTGTCATTCTCCATTCTGCCAGCTTGGACGCACTGCAGCCTTCCCGACGCACTGCCGCCGGGGGGGGGGGGGGGGGGGGGGGGGGGGGGGGGGGGGGGGGGGGGGGGGGGGGGGGGGGGGGGGGGGGGGGGGGGGGGGGGG